>RJWT010023809.1:0-16683 GCA_004365215.1 Cuniculus paca | reverse complement strand
CTAAAAGCTCATATGAGGGAAGAAATTATAAATATCAGAGCAGAAATGAATACCTTGGAAACTAAAATAAATACAAAGAATCAATGAATCAAAGAGTTGTTTTCTTTGAAGGATTAAAAACACAAAACAAAACAGCAAATCCTTATCCAACCTCAGCAGAAAAAGGAAAGAAAAGCCCTGAATCCACACAATTAGGAATCCAAAGGGTTACATCACAACAGACCCTGCAGAAATCCAGAAGGTTATCTATACCTACTTTGAAAACTTGTATTGTAGTAAGAAGAAAAATGCATAAAAATAGAAGATTCCTAAATACAAATGACTTACCAAAACTAAATCAAGAGGATACAAAAATCCTAAATAAACCAAAATCAATCAATGAAATCAAAGATGTAATTAAAAACCTACCAACAAAGAAAAGCCCAGGCCCTGATGGATTCATGGTTGAATTGTACAAGAAATTTACAGAAGACTTAATACCACTACTTCTCAAACTCTTTAATGAAATTGAAAGGAAAGCAATACTCCCAAATTCATTCCTGGAAGCAAGCATTATCCTGATAACAAAACCAGAGAAAGATCCAACCAGAAAAGTGAATTACAGGCCATTCTCCCTAATGAACATAGATGCAAATATCCTCAGTAAGACACTGGCAAACAGAATGCAGCAAATCATCAAGAAGATTATGAAACATGACAAAGTAGGATATACCCCAGGGATGCAGAGATGGTTGAACATACATAAATCCATAAATGTAATACACTGTATTAACAGAGCCAAGGACAAAAATCATATGATCATCTCAATAGATGCAGAAAAGGCTTTTGACAAAATCCAGCACCCATTCATGATAAAAACCCTACAGAAAATTGGAACAGATGGTCTTTATCTCAATCTGATAAAAGCCATCTATGACAAACCAATAACCAGCGTCACAATAAAGGGACAAAAACTGAAAGCTTTCTCTCTAAAGAATCAGGAACAAGACAAGGATGTCCATTGTTTCCACTCTTATTCAACATAGTCCTGGAAACTTTAGCCAGAGTAACTAGACAAGGTAAAGAAATAAAAGGAATACAGATAGAAAAGGAAGAAGTTAAACTATCATTATATGCCAATGACATAAAACTATATACACAGAAAACCTCAAAAACTCCACTCAAAAACTGGTAGATTTAAAAGAAAACAAACAAACAAACAAAAAAACCCCTGGTAGATTCAATAAGCAAATTTAGTAGTGTAGCTGGATAAAAAGTCAACACTCAAAAATCAATAGCTTTCCTGTACATGAATAACAAACTCACTGAGAGAAAAATCAAGGAAACAATACCTCTCACAATAGCATTCAAAAAAATGAAACACATAGGAATCAATCTAATGAAGGATGTAAAAGACCTCTACATTGAAAACTATAGTACTCTGAAAAAGGAGAATGAAGAGGATATTAGAAAATGGAAAGACATCCCTTGTTTTTGTATAGGAAGAACCAATATAGTGAAAATGGCCATACTTCCAAAACTGTTACACAAATTCAGTACAATTCCAACAGCATATCTCACAAAATTAGAGAAAACAATTCTAAAAACTTCATTTGGAACCAGAAGCGACCTAGATTAGCAAAGGCAATTCTGCACAATAAAGGCAAGGCAGGGGGCATCACAATCCCTGACTCGAAATTATACTATAAAGCTAGTGTGATAAAATAAAAACAGTGTGGTACTGGCAAAAAACCAAAACTGAAGATCAACAGAACAGATTAGAAGTTGCAGACACAACTCCAGATATACTAAGCCACCTTATCTTCGACAATGGTGCCAAACACATTCACTGGAAGAAAGCCTCTTTAATAAATGAAGTTGGAAAAACTGACTCTGTACATGTGATTGAAAATGGGCCCACATCTTTTGCCATGCACTGAACTCAAAATGGATCAAAGATCTAAAATATTAAAACAAAAACATTAAACCTGCTGGAAGATAGAATAGGTTAAACTCTTAAAAGACACGGTGTAGGAAAAGACTTCATAAATAAAACCCCAATCGCACAAGAACTGTCATAAAGAATCAACAACTGGAATCTCATCATATTAAAAAGCTTTTGCACAGCAAGAGAAACCACCAAGAGTGAAGACATGACCTACAATGTGGGGAAAAAAATGTTTGCCACCTGTTCCTCAGACAAAGGATAACTATCAAGAACATAAAGAACTCAAAAAACTTGGACCTCCAAAATTTAAAGACCCGCTGGGCCTGGTGGCACACACCTATAATCCCAGCACTTGGGAGGCTGAGGCAGGAGGCTTGTAGGAAGTTCAAGACCAGCCTGGGCTACAAAGTGAGCTCAAGGCCAGCCTGAATGGCATAGTGAGACCCTGTCTCAAAAACACCAGGGCTGGGGATTTAGCTCAGTGGCCTAAGCGCCTGCCTGGCAAGCGTGAGGTCATCAGTTCAACCCTTAGTGCTGCAAAATTTAAAGACCCAATCCGAAAATGGGCATTTGAGATGAATACACACTTCTCAGATGAAGAAATACAAACAGCAAAAAAAGTATGAAAAAATGTTCAACATCACTGGCCATTTGAGAGATGCAAATGAAAATGACACTGAGATTCCATCTCACGCTGGAAAGAATGGTTATTAACAAGAAATCAACCAATAATAAATGCTGGAGGGGCTGTGGGGAAAAAGGAACTCTTCTCCACTGTTGGTGGGAGTAGACTGGTGCAGCCACTGCGGAAATCAGTGTGGCGATTCCTCAAAAAAGTAGGATTGGAGGTCTCATTTGATCCAGCTACTCCCCTTTTGGATATCTTCCCAGAAGAATTAAAAACATCGTACCACAACAATATATGTGCACCCATGTTTACAGCAGCACAATTTGTAATGTAGACCTTGGAAACAACCCAAATGCCCATCAACCGCAGAATGGATAAAAAAGATGTGGTATTTTTCTACAGTGGAGTACTATTCAGCCATAAAGAAGGATCAGCTGGAGACTTTAATAGGTAAAGGGATGCAACTTGAGACCATACTCATAACTGAAATAAATCAGACTTGCATGTGTAAACATCGTATTGTCTCCCTAGTGTGACAAGCTCAAAGAGTAAATAAGATTCCAAGTGTACAGAAGATATTGTAAAATGGGAAGAAGCTTCAAAAGGAAAGAGAAACTGGGATGGGGCAAATGGAGAAAAGAAGGAATGGAAAAACAAAAAATTAAAATTAAAAAATATATATGATAGTTAAGATAGTTATATTTATAGTTATATTTCTCCTAATTCATTGAAAAGGAAGGCTTGTGCTATTATTGTTTGAACAATTAAATGCCAGTATCTTGTAGTCTGAGTAACTAAGCTAAAGATAATAATATGTAATGTATTAACCATGTTATCCTCTTACTATCTTCTTTTAAAATTATTTTCCTCTTTAAAATAAAAAAAAAAAAGGGCCGGGGATCTAGCTCAGCGGCCTAAGCGCCTGCCTGGCAAGCACAAGGGCGTGAGTTCAATCCCCGGTGCCGCAAAAACAAAAAACAAAAAAAAAAAAACAAACACTTACATCAATGCCTCCATGCTACATATTTTTCTCTTAATATGTTTACATGGCTTGTTATGCATATGGTTATACAGAATCTAGTTCATTCATTTTCCCTGTTGCCTAATGTTGAGTCATACATTTGGTCACCGATAAACATTTAAGTATTTTGTAATTTTTCAATATTCCAAACAATACCGTTAAGTACTTTACCTTTAAACATGTCTTCTGGTATACATATATAAGAATTTCTCTAATGTGAATAAATGGAATTGCTGACTTACAGAAGTTTGGGTTCAACTTTACTAAGCACTGTCAAACTGCTCTCCAAAATGAGTTTAATCACTTATACTTCAGATATGGCATGTTCATATAACATGTATTTACTGTCTGCTACTGTATTTGCTAGGTTATGCTCTAAGCACTGAGCTATAATACTTACCCGGCTTTCTCCACCCCACACACTATGCCTCCCTTAAGGTAAAAGGCTCATATGAAAATTCTTGTTTCCCCAAATTTACATTAACATGTAATATGACAGGTTTTAAGAAAATAATGTAGTTGTTTTAGTTTTTATTTCCTAATACACAGTGAGGGTATCTTTAAATACTCAAGTTGCTCATTCTTATTCTACAAATTACCACTCTTTTTTATAAGGTTTGCTTTTTTGTCTTAATGATTTATGTTTCTGCTGAATATTTTACAAATGAATGTTGCAGAAGTTCCTTTTTTTCTATTGCTTGTCTTTTTAAGTTTGTTTTTTGAGATAAGAATTTGTTCTGTTGTCCTGAAATAGTTCAATTATGAATTTTTCTTTTGAGTTGTGCTTTCCTACCCTGAGATCATAAAGATACAAGATTGTTTTCAAAAATAAAGTTAGGGTGAAGAATACTCTGTGTCAGAAAGGTTCACATTAATTTATTTAATCCTTACAAAGAGCCATCTACGGAAAGTATTATTAATCTTATTTTAAGGATATAGTAAATTATTGTCTTTCTTGCAAAAATGCATCATAAATTTGCCATGTTAAGCCATTTTTATGTGAATAGTTCAAAGGCATTAGGTATATTCACACTGTGTAACTATTATCACCATCCATTTTCAGAATTTTTTTTTTTAATCTTCACAGACTAAAACTCTATACACATTCAACAATAACTCTCTACTGTCCTGTACCTCCAGTGGCTGGCAATCATCATTACTACTTTCTAGCTCTATGAATCTGCCTGTTCTGGATACTTCACACACGCAGAAAAATGCAGTATTTGTCTTTTTATGTCTGACTCACTTAACATTACTTCCTAGGTTTATCCATATTATACCATGTGTCAAAAATCCAACCCTTTAAAGCTAAATAATATTCTATTTTACATACATATCACATTGCACTTATCTATTCATTTACTGATGGGCATTTGGGCTGTTTCTTCCTTTTGGCTATTATGGGTAATGCTGCTGAAAACATGGGTGTACCAATATCTGTTGAAAGTGTCTCCTTTCAATACTTTTGGTATACACCCAGAAGTAGCACTGCTGAATCAGATGGTAACTCTGTTTAATCTTCTGAGGAAACAACATACTGTTTTCCATAAAGCTACACCATTTTACCTTCCTTATAAAGTCTGAGTTCATATTTATTTGTCCAATCCATTTGGTATAAATTTTTGTGCACAAAGTAAGATAGAAATCTAATTTTAGTTTTCCCCACACTAAAAGCAACTTGCTTCAGCATCATTTAATGATCGCTTCCCCCCTCCTTCCCTCCCTCCCTCATTCATTCTTTTATGATAGGTAAGCACTTTATCACTGAGCTATACCTTCAGCCCTTCACCACAAACTTTTAATGTCATCTATATTGCAAACCGAGTTCCCATGTATGCACTGGTTTATTTCTGAGCTTTCTATTCTATTATACTGATCAAGCTGACTAACAATGTAACAGTATTTGAATCACATAGCACTAAAACACATTTTGAAATCTGGCAGAGCAATTTTTTTCCCTTTTTTAGAAATTTTTTTCCTTTTCTCAGACTTTTCTCCTTGTATATGAATTTTAGATTTTTGCTTAGTTCCATGAAAATTCTAGTTGATATCTTTATTGAAAAAGTAATAAATTTATTATTAATTGGAGAGAATTGGTATGTGACACCAAGACTGCCCATCCATGAAAATGGTATTATTTCTTTTTCCAGGAATTTTTCTCACTGCTATCTTAAATTAAACCTTTCATCAAAACATCAGACCAAAACCTAAGACAACTGAAACAACATTTCTATTCTAGAACCTACAGTAAGAAATCCCCAAACTGGTTATTATTCAATATACACAAAGTCTATGAGAACTTGGAAGTTATAACAAATAAAATATATCACATTAAATTCATGCAATTATTTTTAAATCTAGTCAAGAAAATAAATTTTTTTTTTTTTTGCGGCACCAGGGATTGAACTCACAGCCTTGCACTTGCCAGGCAGGCGCTTAGGCCACTGAGCTAGATCCCCAGCCCTTGTCTTTTTGAGACAGGTCTCACTTTGTAGCCCAGGCTGGTCTCGAACTCACAACGATCCTCCTGTTTCAGCCTCCCGAGTGCTGGGATTACAGGCGTGAGCCACCACATCCGGCTACAAAAATAATTCTTTAAAATGTAAATCTTACCAATTTAAGAAAGCCTTCTCAGGTCACTTGCCCAAATATTTTCACACTCTGAAATTACTGAGAACCATATCATAGACTATAAACCATAAGCCATATCATAGACTATAAACATCATGGACTCTAATATTTTATTTATCATATTATATACGGCCAATTAAAATTGGCCACTTACAGACAATACAGGTCTGCTACATAAGCACTTAGTTTGGCCTACACTGCATCCTAAAAAAACTAGAGATAGAAAAATTAGGGTATTCACATAAAAAAAAATCACAGATTTCTGATTTTACTTTAAACTTGCAGTTTGTATGGCATTCTCAAACAGTCAACTAAAGGAGCTCCCCACCCCAGCTTTACTGATTACCAGCCCACACAAATCACCCACTGATTGCCAAAGCTTCCACTTAAAAATACCTATTAACTTCCAATCACATTCTATTGGTCAAAGCAAGATTACAGTAAGAGTAGCTTCAAAGATGATGAGTAAAGATTACACTTTCACATGTCCAGAAGATTAAGTCAGAAATATTTCATATACCTGATGACTTTGCCTTTAATCTCTTTCCCTCTTTTTCTAAACTACTACTAGAATTACTTTTCAAGAACACTTACTGAATCATCTTACAACTCTACCAGAAAGAAAGTATTCATACATACAATAACTGGAGGAACAAAAGGAAAAATCACTTAAGTATGGCACTCAATATCTTTCACGATCTACTCCAAATGCCTTTACCAGTTTCTCTTTCCACTATTTCCTTTTTTACCACCTATTCTCCACTCTTTCTGAATATGCCATGGTATATATTTAAAAACATAGCTCAAACATCGTATTAATTAAGGTTCATTTTGCCCTTCTTGTAGGAAAAAGTAAACACTATCTCCACTATACTTATAAACCACATTACTTACAATGATCACTAGTTTCCATTCAAAGTAGTTAATATACCAGGCAATTAAATATAATTGCTTGTGTATCTACTAAAATGTAAGGCCCATACATATTGAAGTTCCTATTCATCTTGATAATTCTCTATAGCCTAACACCCAATGACCACGAAACTAAAACACTGTCTTAAAAAACTAAAATAGAAGACAAGGTAATAAAAGTCATTAACATTTTACTGAAGTTTCATCTACTTTTCAGGATAGCTGGGCTGATTTCCAAAACTAAAAGTGACCCAGGCTTTTTTTGAAAACTTTTAGAGGCTCTATGCTTTGATCAGTCTCATCTTTTGGGCTCTGGTAGAACTAGTTTAGTTGCCAAGACCTAGGGTAGGATGGTTCCAAAGACAATGAAAGAGCCAAGTTACAGCAACACATACTTCTAATACAATCATCTCACATCATTTAGTAATTTCACATCTGTAAGAACTTTAACAAAGTAAATTTTAAAATGTACTTGAGGTTTACAGGTATTTTACGTATTTTAATAGTACTAAAAAATGTGTTTCTGCTTCAAATTACTACTAAATTATATTGAGGTAAAGAACTGTGGACAGATTTAATTATTTTAGCATAGCCTACCATGATTCAAGTACAAACATTTAAAAAAGGTATAAACATGAAACCAAACTTTCAAGTTGTTTCACTATTCTAAGAACTAGAAAAAGATAACAGTAAAAGCTAATGGAAGAGTTTTAAGGGAGTTAATTTGGAATACTGAAGTCTAATTAACTAAGAACTAGAAAGAGGTCAACAGACTGGGCAACTTAAGTAATTTCTGCACAGTAAGTGAGAACAGAATGTAAACTCCTAGGAATGAATGGGTAAGGAAGTAGAATATGTGATTTTTAAGTTATTATTTCAGGAGAACTAGAAATAAATAGAAAAAAAGTTGAATGAAAGTATGCCCTAGAGTTTTGCTTTTTAGATACAGGAGAAACATCTTTGTAGGGAGAAAAAGCAATCAGTGGAGATGAATACGGTTTCAAGAGGAAAGACCAAGTGATATGAAAAGATTATCCTTGAGAAATAAAAAGGTTGCTTCCTTTTCAGAGAAAGTCAACAGACTAGAACTAGATGGAGACTTTGATTATTTCTAAATTCCTTTTAATCTTTTAGCCCAAGAATAACTCCCAAATAAAACAAGACTACATGACCTCAAATATAATAAAATATCAGTATCAACTGTGATTATAATACTGACATTCCTATATTGTTACTGTGGTCTCCATTTAAAAAAAATTGTTTTGAACACTTAAAACATACAGCGAAGCCCAAATGTCTTCTTACTACTACTGGGTTATCTTAATGGTATATTAAGCCTAATATTGGGTCATTTTTTAGAAGCAAGACAAAAAAAACCACCACCAGGGATAGGAATATAGTGCAGTAGTAGAACACTTGCCCAACATGTGTGAGGCACTGGGTTTAATCCTTAGCTCAACGAAATAAACAAATAAATAAATAAGTACCAAATAAGAGTACCAAGAAAATTAATGAAATGTTGAATTATTTCACACATAAAATGAAGATTGAAAACAAAAGTTTCTGCAATAATTTGTGTGGTCTTCAGTCTTTTTTTTTTTTTTGGTACCAGGAATCAAATTCATGACCTTGTACTTGCCAGTCAGACGTTGTGCTGCACACTGTACCACTGAACTACATTCCCAGGCCTGGTCTTTAGTCTTGATTGCTGGCTCAAAGTCTCAACACCTTCATGATTTCTTTAATAACAGCCCATTTGTTATGCTGATGAGTGACCCCATGTACTCCAAGATGATTTCTAGGGTTGGAGCTGGTCACCACAAAGACCAACATGTGACTTAGGATTTGGGACTTTGAGGCAGGTCCATTCTGAGGAAAAGGAAGCTAAAGATTGGGTTTAATCATAGCCTTTTGCAATGAAGTCCCAAGAAAAACCATGAATACTAAGGCTCCATTGAAGCAGCTGGAATTTATTAATGTGCAGAGAAACACATCCTAATTCCGTGAGAAGAAGGCAGGCATAAAAACTCCACATTTCCTCTGAGGTTTTGCCCTGTGTATCTCTTCACTGGCTGATTCTCCTGATCTGTATCTGTGACAAGAAAATTGTTATCATAAGTATATACTTTCTTTGAGTTAAACTGTTGTGAATTATTACAGCTGAGGGAGTTAGGGGAACTTCCATAATATAAGCCATTTGTTCCAGTCCAAAGTGTGGGTGTCCTGCTTGTTTGTTTTTGGCACAGGGCTTCGCTATGCAGTTCAGGTTGGCCTTGAACTCACACTGTAGCCCAGGTTGGCCTCAAACTCCCAATGATTCTCCTGCCTCAGCCTCCTGAGTGTTGACATTACAGGCATGTACCACCACGTCCAGCGTAACTTAGGGAGTTTGATATCAGCTCCTGGTTACCATCAGAAATGTAACTGCCATGTTCTCAATGGGGAGTGAAGCTTAATCAACTAAGTTGTAACTGTTAAATGATGCTATGAAAAGACTCTTGGGTATTTCACAAAGTTAGGCTATTATTATAGATAATGATTTAAGAAGACCAATTCACTCATAAAATATCCATGTGTCTTATACTTTAATCAAGGAAAAAATTCCTAAAAAGGAACCAAAGTCTATTCAATTCTTAAAGTTAAATAACCACAAAGAACTCTGAAGAAATTACATGAGGTCCTTACCTGTTGTGATCCTATTAGTCCCATATTTTAAAAGGGCCACCTGATAAATTTGGTCCTATTTGTGAGAAAACTGTGCCTTTTTCATCAAACAAAGAAACAGTAACATTTCTCAGTAATTTCTGAAGGGGCAGACCAACTTGCATCTCCTTTTCTACTACTATGGTTCGCTACACCTTAGCTAATGAAAAGACAGCTATTACTGATTCAAAGATCTCTGATTTCTTATGGGGCTGGGGGTAAAACTCAGTAGTAGAGCACCTGCTTTAGCATGTGTGAAGTTCTGGGTTCAATCCCCAGCACTGCAAAAGAAAAGACTTACTAAATATAATACACTTCAGAAATAATACACTATTTCATGTCCCAGAAATAACA
Organism: Cuniculus paca; assembly: GCA_004365215.1. Taxonomy (NCBI): domain Eukaryota; kingdom Metazoa; phylum Chordata; class Mammalia; order Rodentia; family Cuniculidae; genus Cuniculus; species Cuniculus paca. The sequence goes on along the minus strand of RJWT010023809.1, from coordinate 6,507 downwards.
CTAAATTTGTTTGTCAAGTTAGTATTAAAACAAACTAAAATCAAATTTTAGGAAAAACATTTGGATCACTCAATCACTCAGTATTTGATAAGGGAAATGTTACAAAGATAAGAACTCTACAAGTTATTATTTTGAGAATTTGTCATCTAACTGGGGAGATAAAATACATACACAAAATAACTTAGGTTCTTAAGCAACATATGTTTAAGTTTCAAGGAGTACAAACAGTACACAAGGGCCAATTAATATAATCAGAAATCAATGAGAAATTATTGAACATTTAGTTTTCCACTTCATATAAAGGTTTACAGTAACCACTGAGATGCAGCATAACTCAACTTGTAGTCAGTATTTCATGCCTTGCAATTTCCGAGCACAGCTTACAAGATGGGTATACAATTTATCACATCTCATGCTTAAGTAAAGTTCTTCTTTGGTATGTAACTATGATACAACTAAGGTCAGGCAAGGTGGCCTATGCCTGTAGTCGCATTCCTGGGAGGCTGAGGGGACAGAACACACGAGCCTAGCAGTTCAAGACCAGCCTGGGCAATATAACAAGAACCCTGTGTCAAAAACAAACAAACAAAATAAATAAAAAGAAGCTTAGTCTTTAATTATAATTTGCAGGTTGCAGTGTCAACATATAACTTCAGTTCACATCTGACATTTTTATATGCCAGAAAATGGATTAAATAGATATCACAAAAATGAAGAATCATGAAGAAGCCATGAGCAAAGAAATATAAGAAACACTCAACATTCACAAAAATTTAAAAATAACTGAAGTCTATTCAAGTACACAACACAGAATCACAAAAAGATTTCATCTTTCTAAAAGGAATTATTACTGATAAACCATAACAGCTCTAATCAAAGATTCTTATAAAAGTACTCCTAAAATACAGAAAATTTCATTAAGTCTCAAACAAAATTGTGTTTCTTATTGTAAATATAGGTTACTGTAAATGAAGGAAGACAAAGACATTGACAGTGAGTGAAAGCTAGTAACTAAGGGCTAGAAAGGTAAGTTATATAAGTATTTCTAGCCAAGCACAGTACATGCCTGTAATCCCAGCACTTGGGAGGTTAAGGCTGGAGGATCACTGTGAATTCAAGGTTAGCCTATAGTACATAGTGAATTCAAAACCAGCCTGGATTATACTGCAAGGCCCTGTTTCGTAAAACAAAACAAATTTCTAATATTTAGTCATAGACCAATATACTACATAAAAGAGGAAGGAAACAATACATAATCGCCATTTTTCTTACTTATTAAGTAAAGGGGTAACTAGAAAGATGAGAACTTCTAAGAGGAAGAAATTCTTTAGTTGAAGACAGAAAGGATACAGGCCATTTGCCACAAGCATGGGACAAAAATAAACAAAAAATTAAAAGCTTAATTTTAATAAAAGTTTTTTTTAAAAATCCATATATACATCAAATTTAAAGAAAAAAAATACTTCCTATCAATACATCTTTGTATCATAATTACTAACAAAAATTTATTAGATTTAAGACAACATACACAAAAAAATCTATGGGTCAGTTTTTTGAATCTAGCAGAGTATGTCATATTTACTTTTTCATGTGTCACTTTCAAAGTTTACACTGTAAAATCAGAAATAAGAAGTTTTGAGTTCTTTTTTTCAAAAGGGCAAGTTTATAATTTTACATTACAAAATTTTAAATCAAGCAAACAAAAAATCTCATTCCCAAAAGAAAAGCAAATTAAGATATTAAAAAATGTTTTCCATATGTTATTTAGTGTTGCAATATAACAACTGGCAATAAGGTTAAGATTTTTACCATAAGGTTATCTATTGGGTGATTTTCTTTGGAGTGATTGCTTTCTCATTCAATAGAGAAAAACCCATAGTTTACGCACAAAGAAATACTCGAGTCTAGATACTAACCTGGCCCAGTCCAGGCATACCTCCTCCAAGTCTAAGAAGTCTGTCCATATTTCTAGAAAACAGAAACAAAGAAAAACGCTCCTAAGTACAAAAGTGTTTACTCAATTGCTATCTATATAATTCACCTTCAGTCACTCAGTATGTCAAAAATATTGGTGGTAATTACAACACAACATCAGACTTCCTGTTAATTAACACCACATATTAATTCAAGAAGCTGTCTTCCATGCTAATTAACAGACCTTATTTTACTGCTTTGGTTTTGGGTTATCCCCAGTTTTAAAGACAAGCAATCTTAGCATACTTTCAAAACTTTGCTATCATTAAGTTAATTATATTTGCTTATTGTTATCTAATATAGTACCTGAATGAGGAAAAAGTGCCTGAAATGCTTATCATATGTATGATTGAATTTCCTTCAATTTGTCCAGAGTGTACAAATAAAAATCCTCACTTTTAAATTAAATTTTAACATCCTCATTAGTAAGTTCTGTGCTAATTAACTTACAGCTTGTCAGTTATCATCAAAAATACATGTGAAAGACATTGTGAGCAGATTATAGATCTCTGAATTAGCATCAAAGGCTTTTAAAAAATGAACTCATTATACTAAAAGAAATACTATAGAGTAAACATTAAATGCATTAAGACAGTGTTTTAGAATCTAACTAGATATTTTCTGTTATTTCAGATGTTGCACAGATATATATCTTCTTCTTAACCAAGAAAATTCAGTTGCTATTCTCAATTACAATTTCAGAGTTAATATAAAGACAATTAACTTTGAAATATCATCTGCATTTGTTTTCAATGTTTGCTATTATGAGAATAAGACACTAGAGAAAAAATAAAGATACAGCAAGCATACTTATTCAACCTTAAATACACAAAGAAAAGTAATCGAATTATAAAAATTGCCCTGAATTTGATTCCCAGCACTACAAGAAGTTAATAATGTTAAATAAAAATAAAGATCAATAGAAGTACAACTAAGTATTTAAGAAATGAAAACAAAGCATTTTTTCTACCTGAAAATAGCTACTATGCCTTAAATAAATATTCCTCTTCCAAGTATATGCTTTAGAAAAACGGTATTGCCTTAAATTATATTTAAATCAAGTGCTAATGCATCAGTCATTTGTTCATTTTACTAGTTAGAACTGCCATACAAACTAAAGTTCAATAATGTACTTATGATCCTTTCATTTCCACCCATTTTTGTTAAATCAGTAATAATTTAATCCTGCTAATATTTAACTATAATACTACAAACATTATTTAAATCCATACAGTGATGCAAAAATAATACTGCACGAATGCTTCACAAAGTGAACACATTCAGTAACCATTACCTAGATGAAGAAAGAGAATATTATCCATAGCTCAGCCTCTCAAGCCCCTTTCCATTCTCTACTACTCTGCAAACATGGGATTTCAACTTCTAACAACATGGATTAGTTCTGCTAATTTTTTTTTTGGAAACAGGGTTTCACTCTGTGGTTCAGGCTAGCCTTGAACTCACTTTGTAGGCAATGCTGGCCTTGAACTTGTAGTGACTCTCCTGCCTCAGCTGCCTGAGTGCTGGGATTACAGGTGTGTGCAACCACATTTCACTCAACTTTTGTGACATTCACAAGAGAAATTCATCTTTAAAAAGGAAAAGGCATGAAAACTTGACAGTGTGGACAAAAGTTCCACTCTACAAACTTAATTCATCCTCCTAATAACATTTACAAACAAAATCTCCATCACGTTCTAATTAAAATTCCTCAATTCAAATATGGCATTCAATATGTAGCACTTTTTAAAGGCTGCTGCCTGAAAAAAATCATGGATATTTTTAAATATTGAAGACTTTTTCTTAAGAATATATTATTGAAAAAGAAAAAAATTTCTTCTGGAACATTACAAGCATAAAGACCCAACAGAAAAAAAAAAAAACAATATAGAATATATATGTATGTATTCTAGGCCAAAGCCGATTCCCAGCTGTGTTCAGTTTATCTATTCCCTCTGTGTTGTTTCTGATGACTTTACACAGACTCCAGATGCTCTGAATATACATGAGCAATGTGGGGAGCAGAGGGAAAGAAAATCTGGCAGGTCAAATTTGTGTTTTTAGCAAAACTAGATGTCTCAGCAAACAGGAAAAAATATTTAACAAATTAAAACATTTAAGATAAGATGACCACATTTAATAAAAATACTAACATTTGGAAATGAAATATAGTGATAAATACTCTAAATCACACTACTTTTTAAAATCTGGTTCTCTATCACACATATTCCTAATCTGATGTCTGTTAAAAATAATACATTTTCATAGTATTTATCATACTTCAAAGTAAAATACATTTTTGAACCTCACCTGTTCAGTAACTGTAACTCTTAAGATGTTAAGTTTCTATTTGTCAAGTTTAACAAATTTCTTCTTAACTCAAACTCTTGCTAATTCTGGCAGGTATAATTTTTTCCAAGTTTTTTTTTTTTCTCCTAAAAAAGGAATAAATGAGATACAGTTATTTTGATAATTAAGGAGGACATTTTTACACCAAAATCTTAAGAGCAAAATTTCTAAAAATGAAATAGAAATCAAAACTGATTGTGGGGGGTGCTGCACCTTAAGATATGCTAGGTAAATACCCTTACCACTGACCAATATCTTCAATCTTAAGATTTCCTGAGAGTACAAATGATTCATCATCCCAGGCAGCTACAAAGCATAGGGATTTAACCCTATTCCCAAATCCGTCTGTAGACTTCATTTTCATGCACTAACTTTGAGGACTGACATTTTATGACTTTTAAGTCTTTCTAGAAGTCTTGAAAAATGAAATTTACTTATTAAAAAAACAGAACTCATACTATTATGCAATTAATAATGCTATTTATACACTATTACAAATACATGATGTATTACAGGATCTTAGTGATGTTATTTTTCCTGTATCTTGAAATTGTGCTATTCGTCATTCTTGGAATTACTAATGTGCTAATTTTTCACAACTCTGTTCCTCCCCGATCCCATCACAAAGTAACAAGAAAATAGAATGGTAAGAATTGTGTAAAACAATGCAACAGTGAAACAACTTATAGCAGCTGCTTCATTCTTCAGTTTTTATTGTGCTGCCCAAAGTACTGATAGATCTTTAAAAAAAAAAAGATATCATGATTGTACTCTTTATAAGCTTTCATTAGACCCACTTGAGAACTCAGAATTTTTCATTTTTCACCCATAATGCTAAAGGGAGGAAAGCTAACAGAGAAAAAAGTTTCACAGTTAGGAAACTATGAGGTGAATGAAAAAACACAGGTAATACTCTAGTCTCTAAGAATCACAATAAAATTGATGGTACATGCCAGTTTAACTTTGGTACTACTGACATTCAGAAATAGTAAGTTTTTGTTGGGGAAAGAGGCCTCTCTTGGGCATTACCGGATGTTTAGCAGCATCCTTTAAAAAATAAAAAATTTTTAAAACTAAACATCTTGACCTCTACACACTATATGCCAGTATCTACTCTGTCATGACCAAAACAAAAAGTTTCCAAATACTGCCAAATGTTCCCTGAGGGGCAAAAATCACCTTTAACTGAATGAAAACAAAGCCTCAAACTATACATGTTGAGATAACAAGATCCCAGATTAATTTTCCCAAACTAAAGAACCAATGAGTGCTGGAAACAGTTTGGCAGTTCCTCAAAAATCTAAACACAGAATTACTGTATGACTCACCAATTCTACTCTTAGGAATATATTCCAAAGAATTTAAAGCAAGTCATTAAAATAAATACATGTACATGCACATCTATTATTGCAATTTTAAATACTATCATAATCTAAGTATTATAATTTTTTTAATCTTTTCAACATTTTGGAAAGTTATATTTGTAACCCCATTGAGATGTTACTGGAATTCCAGCAAGTTAATTCTAATCTCTCACCTCTAATGCAACCCGTGGCAAGAATAAAAACACCAAGACATATTTATAGTTAAAGGCAGCCAAGGGGTCCTAAGCCCAATCTAAGTAGATATACAGACAAAGGCCTTGATCTAAGGCCTCTCTCAAAGTTTATTATCTTGCAAAGAATGGGTGGCTCAGGGATAAGTTACGTGAAGACAGTGAGTGAAGACAACGAGCTGGCTGGTCAGGTTAAAAAAAAAGCATTTTTATAAAATGTAGGAAAAAATGACATGCAGAAGGATCAATCTACATAACTCAATTAAGATAGCATTTAAATTGTTTTTAGAGGCTGTTGCTTTTGTTTTTGACATATAAACTTCTGTGCCTTGGAGATTCATAGCCTCTTTATTTTGAGGCTCATACCCAGTTGACAGTTTTAGAGCTGACTGGCTCTGCCATCCCACTGCACTCAGATCTTTTATAGAAAACATTTTGCAAAACAAATAGGAGACTGTCAGATTGGCCCCAGAGATTACGTATCAGTACTTCAGCTGGCCTTATTTACACTGCTTAGAGTCAATTAAAAAAAAATAGCATAGCCCTCTCTATACAATAACAACATATCAAAATAAAAGTAATGCTGCAGCGATTGTTCTATATTCAAGGAGAGTCACTCAAATTGTCTC
>RJWT010023808.1:0-16687 GCA_004365215.1 Cuniculus paca | reverse complement strand
TTGAAAACTAAGAATTCTGTTACTCTTCAAAGCTTGGTGATTCTTCCAGAAGTCATTCTAGTAAACTCGCACTTTGTTGAAGATTCTCTCTTACTTGAATCTCAACAAAAATAGTCAGACTCTCAATATGTATAAAAACACCTAGCCATTGGCCTCATGGTCTTGATTGAATTAATTGGGGTATGGTTCAAGAATACAACTAGAAAAAAACAAAAAAAAGAATACAGCTAGACTTTGGTCCCAAAAAGCTTGTTACCCAGTAGAAGGGGGGAAGTAAAAAGACCTCTAGATTCTATGAACTGCACTAGACTACAGTGCTGTACAGAAATGGGGAGAGAGGATTTCCCAGGAGTCTCCTTTCTAGGTGAGGTAGGGAGCAGAAGGTAGTGTGGGAGCGAAGTCTAGTAGCAGCTTAGCCCTCTTAAAGCTGTATTTAGAAACCCCCAGAGTATCCAGGCACCTGCTGTGGGCCACTGACTCCTCAGAAAATACATAGGCTTTGTGGTCTTCCTGAAGATCCTCCAAAAAGTAGGGGATCCCAAAAGTGATAGGAACCTCTGCCTTCAAGGAGCTGTGTGACTTGCAAAATCATGGTTCCTTCCTCCATCAAGGACTGGGTGAGACCCTGACATCAAGAGTTGAACCTCAGCTGAGAAATCTGTTTTAAGCCAGGTATGGTAGCACAATAATCCCAATATTGTAGAAGACTGAGAAAGGCAGATCCTGAATTCAAGCCCAACCTGAGCAGTTTAATGAGACTCCGTCCCAAAATTTGAAAGGAGGTTCGAGTGTACCTCCTGCAAAGGCCCTGGGATCCATCCTCAGTACCACCACCACCCCAAAAAAGGGTTGGGGAGGGAGGAGAAAATGGATGAGGGAGGGAACAAAACCTGTTTTGTTGATGAAACTACATGGGGTCACCAGGGTCTGAGGATGCGTCAGGTCACTGTGGTGCAACTGTTGCTTCTCCAGGTGTTCTGCTTGTTCTTAGGCATCTTGACTTTATTAACTTCAGTGACACACTAGTTCCTCCTCAGCCATCTGTATGGGCATGTGGTTTGAGAATTGGGGAAGGACAAACCCAAATGGCCTAATGTTTTGTTTTTTTTAACTAGTGCACACATTTCCTGAACACACTGATTTTTACCAAGTTTTCTCATAACATCTTCTAAAATAACTCCTGTGTTTTATAAGGGAGGCTAATGTCTGAATTACCAAACTCTCTCTCTTAGTTCTTCGAATATGGAGCTTAAGCAGTCGAAAACCCAGGAATTTTTCCTTCTTGCTGTTGAGCAGATCTGCCTAACACTTTCTTATTTTGACAGAATATACAGCTAGCATTTGAGCATCCTATAAATACTCCAGAGGGGAACACAATTAGGATATGGCGTGGAGCTGGGCGTTTGAGATTAAGTCTAAGTGATGTTTCCAATTGGGGCTGGAAACGTGCTTTAAATAATTGTATTCTGATCATTTAGGTCTTTCTTTGTAGGGCATCTTTTATGACCAAGACTGTCCAGTACCAAAATGAGCTACATAAATTCCTAATCTGGGATACAGCTGGACAAGAACGAGTAAGTCTCTCTTTAATTTACTATTGTTTTTCTGAGGCCCAAACCAAATTAAGGCTCCAACTAAACTGTCAATGTCCCTGTCATTTCATGTTACTCACTTCTCTTCTAGGCGCCAGAGACACATTTATTTCTATTCGTGTAGGCCAGCCTTTTTCTTTTCAATTAGAGCTACAAAGTCCACTGATGGAGAAAGTCATAATGGGCACTGAGGGCATTTTTATACTTTTTAGTGTCTTAAAGTAAATGCTGACTAACAGGCCTGATAAAATCCCACTTGAGCAGTGTGTGTAATTTGGGGCTTCATTCTCTAGTAAAGAGATATAAAAGAATTAGTGGTAGAAAGGGAGAGTTAAGCACAATTCATTTATAGTTGCCTTTAAAAAAACTAAAGAGGGAACTTTATAGCATATAAAGTTTGAGATTTAAGTGAAATGGATGAGCTAACACAATGCCTTGCAGGAGATACTTAATAAATGCCTGATAATAAAATCAACTACAATGGTAATCTGCCTAAGGAAGAGCCTTATCCACAGTGGGGCTGGCTGCAGCACCATGGGACCAGATGGGATTTGGTTAACCCCACCCAAATCAGAAAAGGTTGGGAACATACCTCCTGCCTCATCACCCCAGTTCAGTTTCACTGCCGAGCTGCCTGTGGTGGCCACCCCATTACTCAGCTGCCATTTAATTTTGTTTTGCAATAGTACTATCAAAGCAGAGCATCTGATGGATGCACAGTGCTATCTAAAGCTCTTAAAAGTATACCAAAAGTAATCAGGAAAAATAGTCTGTCATCACAGTCTTATCTAAGACAACATAGATATTGTGTATGGTATAAAATCTGACAAGAGTCATCAGACAAATGGAGGAAAACAAAACAAACGATTACTGTTGTCCTGGATCTAGACATTCTATATTTGTACAGATTTAACGTCTTAAGTTTGCTCTGTTTGTTTTCTTCTGTTTTTAGCGTTGGATGTCATGCGTCCATTCAATTACTCATCTGAAATACATCTGCCTATGGTCCTCCAAACTCTACTTTTTCTGTGCTGCTGTTGTGCACCTAGAATGGGATGTTTAGGACTGTTGGACCTTTTGCTGACCATCACTTTTCAGTCTTTCAGAAGTGTTAGTTACCAGAATCCTCCTGCATATAGCTGTACACACAACCCTGGGATCTGTCCTATTAGCTACAGACTCACGGGGCTCTTCCTACTAGTAATGTATGTGCACTTTCATTAAACCTCAAGTTTCAGTTACTCCTCACAGATATTTGATGGTGCAGCAAAACCCACATCATAAAGAACGGTGCTGGAATATAGATTCCATTGTGCTTTCATCAGTCTGTCCTAGGTACACAGCACTGCATGACATTCCTTTTTCTGGAACATGATAAAAGAAATAACAAGGGTATATACTCCTTCTTTTCTGCTGGCATGATTGCAGGTATCTGTGAAGTTCTGTAATTGGCTAGTTTGGCTGCCTCTTGTTTGCCTACTTCTAATTTATCTGAGATGTAAATCTGCCTCCCCATCACCTTTAGCGCCATTATGCAGCCCAGTGCTGAATAGAGGATGGTCTTGAGGCGAGGCCAGGGGTAGGGCCCCTAACCAGAAGGTCCTGCATTGGGGAGGCGGTCAGGAGACTCTGACCAAGTGGTGCTGAGCAAAAGCTCTTGTTCAGGGTTGCCAGATTACAGAGCATAAGAAACACCTGTTAGCTCATTGTAGCTTGTTTGAAATACAGAGACAGTCATGCAAGAGCCCTTTCTGTGATCCTGTTTTGGGTCTAGGACTGCCCATTCTTTCTGGGAAAGGCTTCCATGCTCTGAATGTGCCAGCTACAACCAGACTTATTTCACCTCTTCCCACCAATCTGTCCTCTAAACTACTTGTAGATCTCTAACATGCCACACAGTCTTATAACCTCTTACCCTTTCTTCTGCCTTTTGCCTGGAAATTCTACTTCTGATATCACCTAACCAGCTGTATTTTTCAGATAAGTAACCATGTTGCTCAAACCCAAATCTGGAGGTTGTCTTGGGGTCTAGATATGTCTGTTGTCCACATATACAGTGGTACCTCAGTTCACAAATGCTTGTGTTTGCAAACTCTGCATCAGGTGACAAACTTGACCGCGGCTATTTTTCCTAAAGGAATATGAGCATGGCCATCTTCTTCAGAAATGTGGAATGAATTGTTCGCGAACTTAGATACCAGTGTATCTGAGATACTTCTATTCTCCATCTCCACTACCAGCACATTGTTCTCAGCTACCTTTTACTCTCGAATTTTCCTATAGACTTTTAACTTCTTTCCATGTAGCCAGCCCTGACCCGCATCATTTCTCACAGGACCCAGAGTCTTTTGGAAACATTAATCAGACCCTGCTGTCTTCCTGCTAATTCCCTTTGTGATTGACCTCTGGTCTTTTGCTCTGGCCACTCTCTGAAGAGCCTGACAGAGCCCACACGCCCTCTGTACTTCTTTCCTCAGTACCCTCCCAACCCACCCTCACTCTCCCCACTGTGTCCCAGCCCATTGTCCTCTGTGCAGGTCCTCAATAGCCCTTGCCATCAGGCCTTCATGGACATTGGACCTCACTGGAACACTTCCTCCATTCACAGGTTCCTTACCAGCTTTTGGTCTCAGATTAAATGTTGTATCCTCAAAGTTTCCCCAACCTCCCTAAGCTAGGCCCACCAGTTCATTCTCTGTCATTACTTGTATTCAGTTTCCTCAAGACCCTCATTACACATCGTAATTAGCTGTCCATCTACTTACCTTTATTGACCATCTGTCCTACTAGACGGTAAACTTCAAGGGTTAGGACCACAGTGTCCTGTTTACTACCAGCCCCAGCACAGTGCCTGACAAAGTTCATGTTCGAATACTGGTTGGATGAATCAGGAAGTGAATTCTCTGTGTCCTGAACAGTCTTTGATTGCCCTCATTCATGCAGTTGTCACCTATTCCCTTACTTATCTACCTTCCATTAGACTCGGAGCTCCTTGGGGCAGGGACTATCTTCATGTCTCTCCTCTTAGTACACAGTGTTGATGCCAGTAGATTCATATCAACTGATTGCTGTTCTACTTACTATCTACCTACTTGGACCATTTGAGTAGAGCATGCCTCAAACTGTAATTTTCTGGTGTTTACATTGTCTGTTATTTAGTTCTCTACAGTTAGAAGATTCATAATGGAGCCAAAACGTGTTTTGCAATGGGAACCCTTTTTGATAAACTGGCCATTCAAACATCCTCCTGACTTGATCCTAGTATCTGTTGCAACATAGTTTTGACAAATCAGTTGTCTTTCTGATGGTCAAGTTAACAACTGGTTGGAAAGTGTTTTTATTTAAGTCAATGAAAATGATTTTGGAGAATTGTCTAATTATTATATGAAGCCCTTGACCATTAGTATCTTATTAAATAAGTACTAATATAGATGCTTCAGAAGGTAATAGTTTATACATTAAAGGGTAAAAAGAGGCCATGGGAAAATTGACAGCTCCCTCAAATATTTTCGTAGAAATTGCCACTTTATGGTAGAACTATGAAAATCAAGTATGAAATGAAAGACGACATACTGTGGTATGCTATATACAGCATATAGTTTTATCAAAATCATCATCAAGTTATCAATTAACTTTGTTTCAGTGTTCATCCCAAATATTAGTTCCTGGATGTAAAAATAAACCTAAGTTTTTCAAGTACTAGGTAAAATGAAATTAGTTTTCATGATTTTAAACTTAATTTTCTCAAGGCAGAGCCATTATGGGTCCTTTTTGTCCATATTGTTTGCAATCCTGAGTGAATGGTTTTGTCACATTTTCCCATGAATTACACCCATTTAGTGTCACAGAAGTGATGTAAAGAATTGTTCTCATTTTTAAAATCAGAAATAAGTAAAATGACTTGGAATCATGTACAGTGACCAAAGGGCCAAATCCAACCTGCTGCCTGCTTTTGTAAGTCAGAGTTTCATTGGAGCATTACCACACTTGTTTGTTTCTATTTGTGGATGCTTTCACTGTTTAGTAGCAGAGATGAGTAGTTACAACAGAGGTCGTATGGCCCAAAAGCTGAAACTACTTACTACCTAGTGCATGCCAGAAATGTTGCTGTCCCCTGATCTATAACCAGATTTGAAGCCCAGATGTGCTGAGATCTTTCGAGTCTCTTTATATGCTTCTGTCTGCCTTTACACCACAAGGATATGGAAAGAGTTTTAATGTCAGTAACAGAAGTGTGGCTTGTAACACCCTAACCCTCCCACAGATAGTAATTATACATAATATATAAACTTGAGACAAAACTTTTTTAAAAAATTACTATTTAAAGGTGCTATAGAGCAATCAAATGCAGACAGGAACTGAAAAAGAGACCTACATTAGATGCAATCCACATCTTGACAACCTTTTCCCGGTTGACACTCCCTAGTTCAGTGGTGATCAGCTTATGCCATGTTTGTCACAGCGGACACTCAGAGCCTTCTCTGTCAGCATGCAAGCCAAGGTGCCCCAGCAGCTGAACACTGGATAACAGTTGCGTTGCGTTGCGTTGCGTTGCGTTGCGTTGCGTTGCGTTGCGTTGCTTTGCTTTGCTTTGCTTTGCTTTGCTTTGCTTTGCTTTGCTTTGCTTTGTTTTCAAATCTCAGTATTCAGGTTTAATTGCACTGTTGGCACTTTGCAATAAGTAAGTAGGTTTCGAATGCAGTTTGGACACTTGGTCTCTAGAAGATTCACCCTCACTGCTCTAGTCAGTGTGCCACAAGGTAGGTAGGACTCAAGCAGAAAGCCAGTCTTCTTACTTGTGACAGTTGAGGACAGTATTTGGGACTGCTAGCGCAGCTGAAAAAAGAGGGGGCAAATCCCAGAAAAGATGCGTATAGTAAGGAGGAAAACCCCATAATCTGTTTATAAATTCCTCTTAAGTCTTTGATTAACCTCAAATTGTGAATGTACAGGAAGGACATTACAAAATGCAGTAGAAGCCAACAGCTAGAAGGGTGACAAGACTGAGCAGAGTTATTTGTTGCCCGTTATAGCAGAACTGGTGTTTGGAGTTTGAATCCAGTCCTGCCACATCACAGGGGATTGGTTAACACCTTGGGGATTCCATTGAAACCTCAGAAAGCCAGGCTTTAGGAATAGAGATCATGTCCTGGGACTAAGGGCAAACCCACATAGACCCTCCCTAACGATTGTGAGACCAGATTTAAGACGATTGACTACTAACACCTTTCAGAGCAGATAATAGATTACAGTTTGCAGTGCATCTGTTAGAATCACTGTACATATGAACAGGAAAAGAGTACCCAGCGAGTAGAGGCAAACCCCCAAACAACTCTGGTGCTAGGATATATACAGATACAGAGTTAAAAGCACATTTTAAATGTGTTCGGAGATTTAAAGAAAAATAATCTTAACTATTAACTACAAGTGGGAAATCTCACACAGAATGGAAGCTAAGAATTAAATGGAAGTGCAAAAACTGAAAGCCACAGTAGCTAAGATGAAAAATTCCCTGGATCACTGGGCAAACAAATTAACAGAAGAATAGGGGGGAAAGGGTAGAAAAATATGAACAGAGTCTCAATACACTGGGGATAGATTCAAGTAGTGTGACAGACATATAATTTGAGACCTAGAAGGAAAAAAGAGATAAGGACAGGGGAAAAATGTTTTTCGAGAAATAATGGCTGAAATCATCCCAAATTTGGTGAAACTGATAGCTCACAAAGCCAAGTTCAGCAAACTTGTACATAAAACAAAACCACATATAGATATAGTCATGTTGCCGAAAACCAAAGATAAAATCTTAAGCAATCAGAGATAGAAGACATATTATATACAGGAAAACAATATGGATGATGGCTAACTTCTCCCAGAAACAATGGAGACCAGAAGCCGGTGGTAATTACAGTACATTTAATATGCTCGAAGCAAGAGAAAAAAAAAATTCGTCCAGTCTACCAAATACGAAGTCAAAATAAAAACAAAAGCTAAGAGAATTTAGCAGTAGCAGTCCCAGAAAATTTTTCAGAATAAAGAGAAATGACACCAGATGGTAACTCAGATCAGATCTGTAGGAAGAAGTACTATGCACTGGAAATAGTAAATACAAAAACCTAGGGGTTGAAGGCTCAATTTTAAAAGACAACCGATTATTTAGTTCAAAAATTGTAACATTTGATTGTACAACTTATAGTGTATATACGTTTAAAATATTTGACAGCAGTAGCATAAAGAATGTGGGATAAAAGCAATTACATTATTGCTGGGTTTGGTGCCACACTCCTGTAATCCCAGCACTCAGAAGGCTGAGGCAAGAGAATCACTGCAAGCTCAAGGCCAGCCTGGACTATGTAGTGAGTTCAAGGCCAGCCTGAACTACCATAGGGAGACCCTGTCTCAAAAAAAAAAAAAAAAAGAAATTACACTCTTGCAAGATTCTGATACTTTATATAGAGTGATATATTTTCAACTCTAAATAGACTGTAGAAAAATGTATATTGTACTTCAGAAGAACAATTACTTGTAAGAATCTAGCTAAAAATAGAAGAATTAGTATTTTAAAATTGAATATTGAAGTATAATCAATGCAAAGAGGAAAGGGAGAACAGAAGAATTTAAAAGGAAATAGAACAAATATAAAACAAAGCAGTAACCCTAAATCCAAGTACACTGGTAAGTACGTAAGATGTGAAGGGACTGAACGGTCCACAGAAAGGCAGAGGTTGTCAGATTGTACCAAAAATGCAGGATGCAACTGTGTGTTGGTTAAAAAAGATGACTTCATATATAAAAACAAAGAGGAGAACTAGGCACAGTGGCCACACCTGTAATCCCAGCTCTCAGGGGACTGAGGCAGAAAGATCACGAAGCTTTAACATATCCTGGGCAATTTAGCAACTTGGTGAGAACCTGTCTCAAAACAAAAAGTGCTGGTTATATCGCCCAGTAAAAAGTACTCTCCAGTGCTGCCAATTAAAAAGGGAAAAAGAAAATGTTGAAAATAAGAGAATGGAAAAAATATGCAAATCATAAGTAAAATGAAACCACTGTGGCTGTGTTCATATCTATAAACAGACTTGAGGTTAAAGAGGAACATGATAAGAGGTGGATACTAGGGAATTTTCTATGTTGATATGAAGAAATGTTTTCTTTTGTGGTGGATAGTGCTTATATGAATGTATAGATTTGTCAGTTTATCAAAATACACAGTTAAGATCTTTGCTTTTCTCTATGAATTTTTTTGAACAAAGAAAAAAGAACTCTATGAAAGACATTACCATCATAAGTACATCAAAAATGAAAACTCAACCAGGCATGGTGGTGCACACCTATAATCCTAGCACTCAGGAGGCTAAGGCAGAAGAATTGCTGTGAATTTGTGTCCAGCCTGGGCTACAAAGTGAGTTCAAGGCCATCCTGAACTGCATAGTGAAACCCTGTGTCAAAAAGACAAACAAAAATAAAGAGCTAATATTGTAACCTTTGTTCCACCTATATGGTTATATCTCATTTTCTTATGCGAAAGATGATCTAACATTTAAATCTTTTTCAGCTAATAATGTAGTTTCCTTTTCAATAGTGCTTTCTCACAGCTTTTATGTTTTGTTTTCTTCTAAAACTTAACATTTTATTGGAAGTTAGCAGACTTCCACCCCAGAGGCTGATATTTTTCTCACAAAAAGTAATGAAAGTTTCTGTTTGTGGACATCTGGGTCTGGCATTTAATTTGGCATCCTCCTATATTTACACAGTATTTACGGGTACTTGATTACCTATGCTGCACCAGGTGCTGGGTCCTGAAATAGTGCTAGACAGACATGCTGCCTTCCCTCACAGTTTATAGCTGTAATTTTACTTTTCTTTTGCAAAGTTTAATATGAAAGTTTAAAAGCCAAAAGGCTAACTTCATTGATGAAGTGACAGAGTCCACAGTTCTGTCTGTGACCTCTGTACGTGCACCAGATGCTGCCCTGTGAAGAGCTCCTGTGTTGGGAAGTGAGCCATGAGAAACAGAGCCAGATGTAGTGCAGTTACAGCACACCACGCACAGAGGCCAGGCTTCACAGTCAGTGTGCAAAGTGAAGATCAAGTAGAGGTAAAATTCTTGTCTTTAGACATTGGCATCACATTTAGTGAATGATGTCCATACCAGGATCTGTGCCTAGGAACCAAGTTTGATGGAGAAAGAGATTTTCCATTTCCTGCTAATCAAAAGAAATGGTTCACTAAATCACCCTTCCTATTGAAACGATTATTCCTGTCTCTTTCCTTCTCATCCCTCTTATTATGTGCAGTGGAGTGAGGAGGGGGAAGAGGGATAAAGAGGAGATAAACATGCAGAGTTAAATTCATAAACGTGAAATGAGACACATACCTAGCATTTGAGAATTACCACTGCATGAAGACAGCAGAAAAGCAAGTTGCAACCTCATTCAAGTAGTGAATTTAAATGTGTGCTTATGTCTAAGACAATCAGCCTCTAGATTACAAGGTGATCTCTGTGACACCCCAGCACAGCCACTCTTCTGGAGAATTGTTTATAGCATTATTTTTATCTCTCTTGATAGTTTGGGAAGCCAAAGTTTAAAGGGCTGTTGAACAAATGAATTTGGGAATTATAGCATTGAGTTCAATTAAAAAGGCTTTTTAGCTGAAACAATTGTTTACAGCACCATATTTAATTCCTGTAAAACTGTATTCTAAACTGTCTTCTGAAAGACGTTTCAGTGCTACATTAAAAGTTTTTGCCTTTGGTAATTACCGGTTCATTTGCTTTAAAGCATTATGTCATCCTCTTTGACTTAAGAGAAAGATTACCTTTTGTGCAGGGATAATGGGCTTAAATATTTAAACAAAAAAAAATGTGTAACTAGTTTTTCCCCATTCTGTTGTTTATTTTCCCTTCTCTGCAGTTTCGTGCCTTAGCACCAATGTACTACCGAGGATCAGCTGCAGCTATAATCGTTTATGACATCACAAAAGAAGTAAGACAGTATTCAGTTTTCCTTGCACTACTTTGGAAACTCTTGAGTTGCTTAGATCTCCACTTATTATACTTCTGTATTGTAGGAAACATTTTCGACATTAAAAAACTGGGTAAAGGAACTTCGACAGCATGGCCCACCTAATATTGTAGTTGCCATTGCAGGAAATAAGTGTGATCTTATCGATGTCAGGTAAGTTATTAGAACAAGAGATTACAATGCTGATTATGTGTTCCTTTTCTTAATGAGCAATATCCAGTGTAAGAATCTTGCTTTTATTTTATCTCTGACATTGAAAAATTTCTTTTTGTTATGTGGTTGGAGTCCTGAAGTTTCAGACTAAAATTGAGGTTTCAGGCATTTGGAGCTAATTATATTATATAGAGAGAGACAGGTGTGTAATTTACTTAAACACTGGTCACATTGCACTTGACATTATCTGAGATCAGTGCAGCCCCAAGACTCCTATGATACAGGGTACTTGAATACGGGAAGCACATTTATTGGCAGTTTCTCTGCACCACTTCCATGATTCTCAAAGCAAGGGCTTTTTCTTTTAATTTAGGAGGAGGGGTATAGAAAACCTTGCCATTTCCTGATCATTCCATTAGCTGCATTGTTATGTCGCTAGTGGTGCTGTTTTATTTAAACACAGAAATAGGGCTCATTCAGCAGCCTTTGGGGATATCTTTTGTCATCATAAACCTGGTTAATAACTGAGTAGGTGGGGATAATGTTAAGATCTTAATGGGTAGAATTTCTGATTTGCAATTGTTGCCTTCCAGAGAAGTCATGGAGAGAGATGCTAAGGACTACGCTGACTCCATTCATGCGATTTTTGTAGAGACCAGTGCAAAAAATGCGATAAACATAAATGAACTCTTTATAGAAATTAGTGAGTATCTCTGTGTCTTGTGGGTTTCCTCTATGCAGAACAATTTCAAACAGAGTTATCTTCCTGGTGAGAGTCCCTGCTGTAGTTTGAACAGTTAGTCTCTGATGCTCTCCTCCGTGAGATGAGATTTGAGAATATAAGAATGGCCTGCTTTCCGCTCATGGTGTAGTTGCTGGAGAGCTGCTGCCTGATGACTGTAGCCCTTCTGGAAAGAATGTCGCTACTGAATAAATAATGCACGAGGCATCGAGGTCATGGAAACTGTCGTGTCTCTAGCTCTTTCTGTATCTAAATGTGTTTCAATTAGTCATCCAAGGTCAACAGAAATGAACAAAATAAAGGGAAATGAAATGCAGATATGATTCCACTATAGGAAAAAGCCAAAAAATTGGTAGGAGGCAAGGCAAGGTAAGGCCTCTCTTTCTCACTTTCCCCTTCCCTTTCCAGAGTGTTAATATGATGACACTAGATGGGAAAGAGACTGCTGCATGCCTTTGGGATCCTCTACAGATTGTATCTGTGTTTATTCATTTCATTCAAATTCATCAAAATATTTATTAGGAACTGTTCCAGGCTCAGGGGAGATAGCGTAAAGAAGATAGACACAGCCCTTGCTCTCTTGGAGTGCATGTTCTACCGAGGGAGGCAGCCAGTAAGCACCAGATAAATAGGATCATTTCAGATAATAATGAGAGATATGAAGAAAATAATTTAGGATGGAGTGATCATGCTTGCAGTGGTCAGGGAAGGCCTCTCTGCAGAGGTGGTGTCAGAGCTGAAGTTGGATAGAGCTAGGATTCACGTTAACTGAACATTGCAGACTTGCAGATGGAGGGAGGCAGCTAGCACTTAAGAACAGTAGACTTACCATTCAGACAGCTGAGGCAAAGAGGGCTCTTGGTCGTCTCAAAGGTGAGCAGCTGTGAATTCCAGTGCCCACCAGGGCCAGTCAGGGACAGCCTGAGTGGAGGAGGCCTGAGAGGAGCTCTGGTAGTTGGGCCTGGACCAGAGTGTGGGCCTCTGGTTGCCTGCTCACTGAGGTTTTCAAGTTATACTTTGGTTGGGTCTTTGTATTGCTATCTAGTTTTCTTAAAGATCTTTATTTTTATGCAGTGTGTCCATTGTTAAGATTTGACCACTAATTCTCAGAGTACTTTGCAGACCCACCTGACAGCCCATCGCCTGCTAGTGACATGCTTTTGGCCAGCACTTTATTTCAAGGTTAAAAGACATGATTTTCATTGTTGCCGTAGATGTAAATGCCAGGTATCCAGGTGCATTCTTCAAAGGCAACATAAGGTTTATCAGAAATTTTTGACCGTTTTATCTAAATATCTTTGCGGGGCATAATATGTTAAAACTATCGCTCTTTTTTTAAAGTGTTCTTTACTATATCATGTTAAAAACAGGAAGGTAGTGAACTATACCAACAATGGAAACTCTTATATGAAAACTGGTATGGCTGGGAGGGGGTTGTGCCTCAGTGGTAAGAGAACTTGTTTGGCATGTATGTGTGATAAGGTCCTAGGTTCCCCAGCACCACAGCAAGGCGGGGGGAGGGAATGTACTAGTGAGCACATACTCATTTTAACTAAAAAATAAAAAACTCAAAAAGATGAAAATTGACAGAGATGGAAACTGAGTTTTTTGTTCACTGGATGTTGTAAAATTGCATGAGCACAGTGTCTGGCATGCTGTCTTCAGATCGGTTTTGTGTGTTTTGTGATGTGGTTTTTTGGTTTTTGGTTTTTTTTTGAGGGGGAAGGGGGTGTTTTAGGTTTTTCTTTTTCCTTTTATTTCTTTTTGTTTTTGTTTTGTTTTGTTTTGTTTTGTTTTGTTTTGTTTTGTTTTGTTTCTGAGATAGGGTCTTACTGTGCTACCCAGGCTGGTCTTGAACTCTCAGCAGTCCACCTGCCTCAGCCTCCCAAGTGCTGGAATTAACAGGTGTACACCACCTCTCCTGGCAACTTTATGTGTTTTGAAACATTCTGTTTACCTTTTTTGGTCTGACTTCTTTTACTCTTCATTGTATTTTTTGATTGTACGTGTCATCACATACCTGTAAAACATGCATTCTCATGGCTGGTATATGTCTCTGTCAAGAGTCAGAGTTAGGAGACAAGCAAGCAGGAACTCTCCACAGTGTAATTATCCCATCAAAATAGGCATTTGGGTAGTTGTTTCCAATCTAGAGCTATTACAAATAGTACTGCTCTGAACATTCTGGTCATTTCCTTTGGTAAACATCCATACACATTTTTGTTATCTTTCTGCCCAAGAGAAAAATTGCTGGGTCATTGGATTTGTATGTGTTCAGTATGACTTTACTGCCAGTTTTCAAAGTGGTGGTTCTGCCAGGTGACACCCACACCAGTGGTATATAAGGTTCGATTTCTTTTCATGTCTGCTGAGCAAGTTCTACATTTCCATGGTGGTGATGAAATTTAGCACTTGTCCAAATATTTATATACTCAAATCTTTTGCCTGTTTTTTATTGAGTTATCTACCTTTCTCTTCGTATTTTGTACCTCTTTATTTTGGATCTGAGGGATTCGTTTATATGTATTGGAAATACCTTCTACTCTTTGGTTTGGCTTTTGGGGATGGGGATTGAAACAAGGTCTTGCCGTGTAGTTCAGGCTGACGTTGAGTTCATTGTATCGCCCAGGCTGGCCTTGAACTCACAGTGATCCTCTTGCCTCCTGCCTTAGCCTTCTGAATCCTGGGGTTATAGGTGGATTTCATTTTTTAATCAGTCTTTATATAAACTGGTTTTTAATCTTACCCAATAGGTCCTTGTTTTCTTTTATAGTGAGCCTAGTTTTTTTAAGAAACCATTACCAGTTCACAAAGATGTTTTTTCCTGCTTTCTTCTAAAAATACTCATTCTTTAAAAACTTTTTGTTGCATTTTACAGTTGCCTCTGTGTCACCAGCTGTATTTGTTTTCATTTATTGAGAAAAGCATAATGATAAACTCCAGTAAATCTCTGAAGTCCATTTGTAATTTATTCACCACTATATGTATAGGCATTTGAAAAGTCATAGGGCACTTTCTAATTGGTACAGAAACCATGCTTGGTGCTGCCCATGCAAGGTATGAACTGCCCAAAATGGTGGATGCTCAAGGCTTGGCCACTGATGACTTGAGGGCTATCGCAAACTCCCTCCCTATTAATGTCAGAAAATGTGCCCGTTCATTCACTCCATGTTTACAAAATACGAGAAACACCAAGGTTGAGAAAAGGGATCTTTTCCCTCAAGAGTTTAAGATCTAACCTGAGGAAATTAGTCCTGTAAACAAATACAGTATAGCATGCTTCTGATGTTTTGGTGGATTTTAGTGTCTGAGCTGTTGGAAAATTAGGAAGTTGGGAAGACATCAGGAGAAGCTTTCTACAAGAAGCAGCCTTTGAGTTATCAGCCAGATAGGTAGATGGGTGATTCAGGATTTCTCAAAATTGACATTATGCTTCTCAGAGCAGTAAACTGAAACCTGTTCATTTTCATGTATTGTTGGAGAATAAAATGACACAGCCTCTGCAGAGAGTCATTTGGCAGCGTTTGTCAAATTTTAAACTGCACATCCTTCTTGCTTTTGTGCTAGATTATTTAACCATTTCTCTACTGATGGATATCTAGTTTATTCTCACTATTTATCAGTGGTATAATGTATAGGATAAATGAACAGAGTGCAGGACCTAGGTCACACCATCCTACTCCCGGGCATTTGTCTGACACATACACCATATCCCCAGTATCTTAATTATGATACACATACATGATACAGTATTGCACAGCTAGTAAAGAAGCAGCAGCTCTGCACTGTACTGTGATGGAACAATCCCCAAGACATATTAAAGGAAAACAGCAAGGAAGAGAACGGTGCATACTGTTTGCTCCCATTTGTGCTTCAGAAAGCAGGGGTGACCAGGGAATGAGACACACCGGTGAATGTTTATAAATGCCTGTCTCTGAAGGCTGCACAAGGAAAGGGTCACAGTGGTAGAGGGACAGGCATATTCCGATGAAATCTTTTTTAGTGTACGTGTTACCTACTCAAATGTTTTTAACATGTAATTATTTTTAATTTTAAATTTTTTACAAAATGCCATGTGATATCCTTGGATCCTGGGACACAAACATGATGTTAGTGGAAAAACCAGTGACATCTGAAAAAGAATCTAGAGTTGATGATGTGGCAGTGTTGAAGTGTTTGTTTTGACAAATGACTATGACAGTATAAGATATCAGCACTGGGGGAACTGGATGAGAACATACAGGAAGAGTATCTGTCATCTTTGCAACTTTTCTGTAAATTATTCCAAAGTAAAACATTAAACTTCCTTTTTTTTTTCTTTTACTTTAATGAAACTTGTCAGATTGCATCTGCAAAATTGTTGGTCTGAGAATGAACAGCTTTGGAAAGTTGAAGCTAATTCCCTCCCTTCTCTCTTGATATAGGTCGAAGAATTCCGTCCACTGACGCCAACCCGCCATCTGGCGGTAAGGGCTTCAAACTCCGAAGACCACCATCAGAGCCAAAGCGAAACTGCTGTTGATGAGCCTCAGCCTCAGACTTGATGAAGTAAGTGAGCCTGAAGTTGGCAGGAGGGCTGCAGGCCCTGCCGAGCTGCTCTTGAGTCTTCTTCATAAAAAAGGACTCGCAGAAACTGACCAGTTGTGTTTTCTGAAGACTGCAGCAGTATATTTCAGTCTGCAGACTTGTACTGTGTCAAGAATGGTATACAAAGGGACTACATCATTGGCTTTTGACCTTGCTGAAAGGAACATCTAATTGTTTGGATGGTAGTATTAAATTGCTGAGTAGTTTTGTAATCAGGACTTTATGTAACATTTGTAAAGGGAAAATTAGCACTTTCATGGTCTGTGAGGGGTGGGGGGAGACTTTTGTAGAGATTATCATTTCCTTGGTTTCCCATTGCCACTGTTAGAGTGAATTGTATCGTTTAAAATGTGATAGAATTTTGCAAGTGGAGAGCTGGCAGTTATTATTTAAAAATAAAATGGGTTATTTATAGGATGGAGAGAGACAGTTACATCTCTGCCATCTCTGAAGCACTTTCATTGAGTGTATTAACCTAAGATACATGCAGTAGGCTGACACCATATCGGCAGC
The DNA here is from genome assembly GCA_004365215.1 of Cuniculus paca. Classification (NCBI taxonomy): domain Eukaryota; kingdom Metazoa; phylum Chordata; class Mammalia; order Rodentia; family Cuniculidae; genus Cuniculus; species Cuniculus paca. The sequence continues at coordinate 74 of RJWT010023808.1, read as the reverse complement.
TCCCCACCTCACCCTGGGTTTGCTTCTTACTCTGTCCTGTATGTGCACCAAATGCATTATTGGCCCCTCTTTAA
>RJWT010023807.1:0-16689 GCA_004365215.1 Cuniculus paca | reverse complement strand
ATATGGTTTTTGACATTACATCTGTTTATGTGCTATATTACATTTATTGATTTACATATTTTGAACTATCCTTGCAACTATGGGATGAAACTTCCTTGGTAATAATGTATTATTTTTTGTTGATGTGCTATATTCTATTTGCTAATATATTGTTGAGGATTTCTGCATCTATGTTCATTAGAAAGATTAGTCTATAATTTCCTTTTTTGTAGAGTATCTGGTTTTGGAATCAGGGTGACACCAGCTTCCATAAGTAAATTTGAGACCACTCTATCTCTTTTAATTTCTTTAAAGATCTTAAACAGTATTGGTGATGTAACAACTTTAAGAGCTTTGTAGAATTCAGCTATAAATGCATCAGGTCCTGGGATTTTTTTAAGAGGTAGACTCTATTACTCTCTCTATTGCACTACTTGTTACTGGGTTTTTCAGCATTTTAGTGCCTTCTTGGGTTACTTTTGATAATTTGTATGAGCCTAGGAATCTGTTCATTTCTTCAGAATGTACTAATTTGTTAGAATACAATTTTTCAAAGTAGTTACTATATTCTGAATTTCGACAGTGTCTGTTGTGATTTCGCATTTTTCACTTCAAATTGTATTGATGTGAGTCCTTTCTCTTGATAAGTCTGGCTGAGTTTTGTTTATTCTTTCAAAGATCCAGCTCTTAGATTTGTTGCAACTATGATTTTTTAGTCTCTAATTTCATTGATTTCTGCTCTCATCTTTATAATTTCCTTCCTTAATTTCAGTTTGTGCCTGACTTCTTGTTGTTTCTCAAATGTTTCAAGATTCCTCATAAGGTTATTTAGTTGAGCTCATTCCATTTTCCTAACATGAGCATTGTTTTCAATGAACTTTTCTCTTAGGACTGCTTTTATAGTGGATCAGAGGTTTTGGTGTGTGGTAGAAGCAGTCATTAACTGCCAAAAATTTTTAAATTTCATGCTTGATTTCTTCTGTGACCTATGGGTTGTTTAGAAGTATGCTGCTGATTTTCCAGGTCCTTCTAATGTCTGTGTGATTGAGTCTGTTGTCAATTTCTATTTTCATTGCACAGCAACCTGGTAGTATATGTGATGTGGATCATTGGAATAAAATAGAGGGTATAGAAACATTCCCGTATACATTCATCCACTTGATCTTTGTCAATGGTGTCAAAGCATACATTGAAGGAATAATAGCTTATTCAAAATGTGGTGCTGGGGAAGCAGCATAGCTGGTGAAGATTGAAATTAGACATAAAACTCTCACCCCATACTAAAAGTCAAAATAGATCAGATATCTAAACATTAAAACAGAAACATTGAACTTACTGGAAGATAAAAATAAGTAAAACACTTAATGTCATAGATATAGGAAAACATTTTCTAATCAGGAGTGTAATTGCAAAAAAATTACCACAAGAATCAGCAAATGGTATTAGAACAAATTAAAAACTTCTGCTCAGCAAAACAATCATTAATAAAGTGACAATATACAGAAGGGGACAAAATTTTGCCAGCTATTCTTAAGAGTATATAAAGAACTCAAAGAAAACAATGTAGTCTACTTGAAATAAAAGGCCAACCCAAGAAACAGACAAGTGAAATGAACAAACACTTCACACAGGAAGAACTACAAATGGTCAACAAATATATGAAAAAGTGTTCAACATTTCTGGCTATTAGAGAAATGCAAATTAAACATTAAGATTCCATCTTGTATCCAGGAAGAATAACAATCATTAAGAAACTGAAAAAGAAACAAATGCACAACTAACATATAATACCCAGAAATCTGTTTGTTGCCACAAAGTATGTATATGCCTAATCCTGTGAGAAACTGTCAAATAACTTTTTTCATATTATAAAGTTTAGGTCTCATTAGTGTTGATGCCTCACTCTTATCATTTTAATCTATTTATTTTGAGTTTAATTTGCCTTTCATTTTTTGGTTCTTGAAGGAGAAATTTAGATAACTGATTCTAAACTTAATTAAGCATTGCAAATTTCCTAATAAGTATTTCTTTAAAATATTTTAATGTTGCGATATCATTTTTTATAATTAAATTAGAAATATTTTGAATTTTCTTTATAATTTTTGTTCATGTGTTATTTATATGCATAGTTTAACCCCCAACATTAAAAGAAGTTCCAAATGCACTATTACTGATTTCTATTTTGTGCATTCATAGAACATTTATTGTAAAATTTAGATCTTTTCAGAGGACTCAAGCCTTATTTTAGGTACCAAAATATGGTATATCTTGGTGGAAGTTCTTTTTTTTCTCAGTAAATATATACATTATAGTGTTCTTGACTGTCATGTTCTATAAATGTAATTAAAGTCATATTGGTGTAGATTGCTAATTTTTTTTTCAAAGAATTACTCTTTGTTAGGTTGGATAATGCATTTTGAGCCTTTTCAAGTTCCTTCTGAATCTCCAATTTACAGGTTAGGGAATTCAGTATGTTTCCCTTTTTTTTTTTTTAATTGTACTTCTCAATTATAGATTTTCCAGTTAGTTATTTTTATGTATTTTGGGGGGGAGGAAAGAGTTACTTTTTTGTTAACTGTGATTTCTCTATATCTTGAGGTAATTCTTTTTGGAATTATCTATATCCTATTTTTAACCTAAATGAGTAGAAATACAAGATATGTTATCTCTACAAAGATAATCTGTCTGACATAAACTCATCACATTACAAAGATGCATGCATGCCCATATTTAAACAGTATAATTCATGATTACTAAATCTTGGAAGTGACCCATATATCCATCCACAGATGAATGGATAAAGAATATATGGTAGTAACACACCATGGAGTATTATTCTGCTGTAGAGAAGGATACATTTGCATCATTTGAAGGAAAATAGATGCATCTTGGATCAGTTATCTACTGTTTAAAATACTCATATTTGTGTTGAAATTATCCATTTGTTTTGGCATTAGAGTGTTATTTTTCCTTTAGGTCATTGAACATATTTGTAATAATTGCTTTAAAAACTGTCTCTGCTAGGTCTAAAATTTTCATCATGTGTGGTTACTTCTCTTTCACTTTTTTTTCTTTTTTTTTTTTCGTGATGGAACCTAACTCAAGACCTTGCACTTGCCAGACAGGCGCTTGTGCTGCTGAGCTATATCCCTGGTCCTTTTTGACATTTTCTGTTTTTTTCTCCATATCTAGTAATGTTTCATTGTACACCACACATTGAGATAATATATGGAATAGATTGGATTTTATTCTCATATTATAAAATGTTATTCTTTCCCATTTTTCCATTAACTTGAAAACATTCAAATTTCAAACTCTTTCCTGACATCTTGCTACAATGGGTAATAAATGAAATATCTGCCCTTTTTATTTATTCAACAAATGCATACCTTGTTCCCACTGAGCTTCAGATATTTTCCTAAGTCTTAAGGAATCAAAGAATTTAAAACGATAACTTAGCTCACTAGAGAATAGAATTCATAATATACAGCAATTATTCTGACAGTATGATAAGATTAATTCAGGGCATACTGCAGAAATACAGAAGGTTTGTTTATCTTATCTTTTTCTAAGTCCTGTCATATATTCTTTGTTACCTGTAAGACATCTCTCAGCATAAACAAAGAGCAACTAACTTTGCAGGAAGTGTCAAAGCTTCCAGGAAATGTCAAAGCTTCCAGGAAAGAGGTCATGACAGTTTCCTGAGTTGGTAATCTAAGAATACTAGCAATGAACCTAAAGTGAAAGTAGTTAAAAAATGTCCTTCTTAAAGGATAATCAATACTTCTTACTGGTCTGCAGAAAACAGCATGGATTGGATAGTAGTCTCTCAAAAACATTTTAGCAGTTTGATTAATGTTGCAACATTCCACCACGTGGATCTAATACCAACTCACAGTGCATCCTGAAAGACATAAATCTACCTCTCTACCCTTCGGCTTTCTCTCTTTTTCACTCTTTTTTTTTTCAGACAGAGTCTCACTATGCAGTTCAGACCAGCCTTGAACTCACTATGTATCTCAGGCTGGCCTTGAGCTCAGCAATTCTGCCTCTGCTTCCCAAGTGCTGGGATTACTGTCCTGTGCCACCACACCTGGCCTCTCTACCAATTTCTTTCTTTCTTTCTTTCTTTCTTTCTTTCTTTCTTTCTTTCTTTCTTTCTTTCTTTCTTTCTTTCTTTCTTTCTGCCTTTCTTTCTGCCTTTCTTTCTTCCTTTCTTCCTTTCTCTCTCTCTCTCTTTCTTTCATGTTTCTCTTTTCTTCTAGCTTTTTCTTCCTTTTTTCCTTTTTTAAATCAATGTATACACTTGGATGAATTCTTTTCAAAACTGAGAATACAAAATTTCTGTCAAATTTTAAATGTACATGCCCTAAATTTTTAAAAATATCTTCTAATACCAAAGTCTAATTTTTCATATATTTTCACCAGCAATAGAATATTTGAATATCCTAAGTCTCTGAAAATTCAAAAACCCAGAGAACTAATATGATTCAAGTAAAATATCCATTACCCTAGTGTTATTTGAGCTCATTTTATAGACGTCCTATGAGGCACTTTCCATACCAAAATGTTCTCAACTCTTCTTGGACTTTAATTCTCTTGATCTCTACTTTTTGACTGAATTTGTTCTCTTTAAATATATTTCTTACCAATTTTTGATTTCAGTCACTTTTTCATCAACTATTCAAATCTTTATTCCAATTATATAAAGCATAAATGGAGTGTAGACAATATAGTAAAATATAACAGTAATAAGATACATTTTTATCTCTCCTAATTACTCAGACCACATTACCATCAGGGACACTGATATCACAATACAGATTGCATTTTGTATATTGTTACGTGCCAATGAAATATTAATGAGATTGATATCTGGTATAGATTCTTAGGTGAAAACTGTACGTATGTGGGAATTATAAAGTGCATAAAAAGAATGCCTTTTTCCCAAAGTGTTTCATCCAAAGGAAATACTGTCATGTAATTAATTTATTTTATCTAATTGATCACTTTTTATAAATGCAATATTTGTGTAAGCTGAGGTTTAGCCATTCATCATGTTTGCCAAGTTTCCTTTCTAATACTATAACAGTAAGAAGCAAATTAAGTTTTTAGTAGTTTAAAGAAAAAAATTTTAATTAAGTTCAATTCTAAAAGTTTGTACAAACACATGAAATTTAGTTATTTGTACTTTATCCAGTAATTTCAAATTGTACCTCTGTATTGAGTTGATGTCAAACAAATGTATTTTCAATAGTTTGGTAACTTAAAACTACATCCACAAAGAATTATAACTAGTACAAAAAATTATTTGAATGCCAGTGATTCCCCTTTATTGTTGTGTTTCTATCCTTTGTTTTGTATATCAGAGTTAAAGAAATATTCCTATCAATCATACTTGCCATTGAACTTTAAAACTTTTAAAGTCATTCTCTGTAAGTTTAGAGAATTTCTGTTGCTTTGAAGTCAGCCGTTTATTAAGTCTAGTCATGAAGCACTAGATTCAATTTCTTATTAAAAAAATTCATAAAGCAGATGGCATCAGACAAACTCACTGCTTATGCTGAAGCCAAGTAAGAGAGGAAGAGAAGTCTGCAAAGCCTCCGTTAGGTCTACATCTTGGAGAGAGCTGTTAGGTGCTTTATTTAAACATATTACTCTATCTAAACATTCCTACATTAGTCTGAACAGATTTTCTTCTCTATCTGTTGACCCTTTGTATCTTGAACTCCTACTGGGTAGGTGCTGTGTCCCCTGTCTCCCTGGACTTATCACAATGTTTCCTAATGTTGGTGGTATTAATAAATACGGATTCCTTGCTGAGCTACTTTGGAGTCCATTTTTAAAATTTTTATTTTTATCACTGCATATTTGCTGTATATAATAATTACATTCATTGAAAGGAGCTGGTATGTGTATGGAACATGTCTTAATTCTTTTACTTCTCCTCCCTGCTCCACTTCCCTCACTACATTAACTTGGTCCCATCCTCACTTTTAAGGTATGTTTTCTCCTGTTTCCAATTATACAGCTTTTATTTTGCTCTTTAATTTTTTTATACTTCGAGTTTCTCATATAAGAAAAACAATGTAATATTTCAGCTTATATGTCCGATTTATTTCTCTTACTATTATGGCCACAAGATGCATCCATATTCCTACAAATGAGTCAAATTTACCCTTCATAACAGAGTAGTACTCCATTGTGCATAAATACCACATTTTTTTAGCCATTCATCTATTGGTAGACATATAGGTAACTTCAAAGATTTTGCTATATTATGAGCTGTGCTGTAACAAACAAGGGTATGTGTATATGTCACTGTAAAATGTTTTCTTTAACTCTTACAGGAATATACCTAGGAATAGAATGTAGTTTCCTGAGCGATCTCCATATTGATTGTGGTTGTACTAGTTTACATTCCTAGCAACAATATAGAAGGGTTTCTTTTCCTGTAAAACTCTCAGTGTACTTTCAATTTGAATTTCTCTAGTGGCCAGAAATGTTGAACTGTGTTTTTCACATAATTTTTTGACCATTTTTACTTCCTCTTCTGAGAATTACCTACTCATTTTAGTTAAGCAATTTTTAATTCTGTATTTTAGTTTGAGAGGCCCTTATTTGTTTTTAATGTTTTATATATTTTAGATATTAGTCCTCTGAGGAGTAGCTGGCAACAATTTTTGCTTGTTCTGTAAGTTGTCTCTTCACTGTTTCTTTTCTTGTGCAAAACTTTTTTAATTTGATATAATCCCATTTGTTTATTTTTTAAGTTATTTCTTATACAGTTGGGGTCCTGATAAGGAAGAAAAGTCCATGACTATGAGTATATTTTCAAGAGTTGCACCTTTTTTTCATTTTCCAGAAGGTAAACCATTTATTTTATAACATTTGGATCTTTTCATTTTGATTTCAGTTTAGTACTTCGTGAGAAATATGATTCTTGCTTCAATCTTTTGCATGTATATAACTAATTTTCCCAACACTTTAATAAAGGGCACATCATGTGTTTTGGTTCCCTTTTCAGAGATTAGATCACTGAATGTGCCTGGGGTTGTTTATTCTCTATTCTATTTCATTGATCCATATATCTTTTTCAGGGACAGTACCATCCTATTTTTATAGTCTACCTCATTGTCTGAGATGCTCAGCTTTAAAATATGTTTGGTGCTTTTTAAAACAATATGCATTGCAATTGTTGATCAATTTTTTCCTGGCTTCTTCAAATGCATTAGGGATCTGAATATATGATTTTCTGTAATTCTACATCATCATGAAAAAGATATCCTCGTATCTTACAGAAATTGTAATTGTTACTATTCACTGAAGTTCTGTAAGCATAATGGCTTTTGAACACTGTCAGTTTTTTACAACTACTTTACAAATAATGTATTTTTTTAGTTTTCCCCCATTATTGGGTCAATAAAGAATAATAATATTTTAAAATGCAGTCCTTTGAAAGTTCTTTACCAAAAAAGCATTAAATAAAAAGACTTTAGCTAAATGTACTGACAAGATTATAATAGCTCTCATAATCTAACTTACATTTACTCTATAATTACTCAGGGAAAAGTGCAGAAGTATAATTCACTGATGTCACAGAATAGCAAACAGAGAGAGCTATGTGATAAAAACCATGAACGAGGAGGTAAAATTATTCACTGTTACTCTTGCTCTTAGTGATGCCACCAACATTATCCAAAGCAAAAGCTGAAGTCATTCAGTTTTATTCTTCAATTGCTATTTCCGGTTATACTTTTTCTTTTATCTTCTCTCTAAAATGACTGTTCTCCTAACAGGTTAAGTGCATAGGGTTTCTTGCAAACTTTACACAGCTTTATAGCACACACAAAAAAGTTGAAATTTGAATAGTGCCATTGCGATGCTTCACAGTATATGATCAAATATGTAGAAAAAGAGAAAATGCAGAATGAATTTACTGATGACTTCATACCTTAGGATAATTGATAATTGAATTCAAGTTAGACCATTACCCATGAAGCTTCTTAGTTTTTAATGATTTTATTATTACAAATTTTATTTTAGTTAATTATAGGGAAAAAAATCAAGAAAACTAAGTGACTTTTCTGGCTGTTGAAATGATATGGTGTTTTAATAAAAAACAATCAATTTAGTTTTCAACTAATTCAAACATTAAAAATGTCATATGAATCATTAATTTAACTCTTTTAATTTGTTACTTCATTTATGGGAAATAATACCTATGCCATATGTCTGAATAAGATTGTGTAGGTAAAAAAACTTGTTCAATGTTTAAGCCATAGAAAGTATTGACCAATTTCAACTCAGGTTATGTAGTTCTGAATATCTACATGGAAGATCCCCAAAATTGCTAAAATACTCCAGGAATTACTAACCAAATTCAGTACCATAGCAAAGCATAAAATGAGCACTCAAAAATCAGTAACATTCTTGTACACAAATAACAAACTCAGTAAAACAGAAAATAAGGAAACAAATACCTTTCACAATAACATCAAGAGAAATTAAACACTTAGGAATTAACCTACCCAAGTAAGTAAAAGACCACTACAGTGAAAACTACAGCACTCTAAAAAAGGAGCTCAAGGAATATATCCATAAAATGAAAAGATAGTCCCTGTTCCTTGATAGGCTAAACCAAGATAGTCAAAATGCCCATACTCCCAAAACTGTCATACAGATTTAACACAATCCTAATCCACATGCCAACAGTGTTCTTGGCAGAACTAAAGAAATAATCCTAAAATATATACAGAGCCAGAAGAGACTTAGAATAGCAATTTTAGGCAACAAAGGCAGAGGTAACCATGATTCCAGATTTCAAGTTATACTACAAAGCTACAGTAATAATAAAAACATCAACTTACCAGAAAAAAATAACTGACTTGTGCACAATGAAACAGAATAGAGGGAGCAGAAACAAATCCAAGCATACTCAGCTACCTTATCTTTTACAAAAGGGCCAAATACAGTGGTACCTTGGTTCATGAACTGAATTTGTTCTACAATTTTGGAAAAGATGGACACATTTGTGTTTTTGTGGGAAGACAGCCATGGTTGTGTTTATACCCAATGCAGACTTTGCAAACAAAAACAAAATTTTACCAAATCGTTCAGTTTGCAATCAACACTAGCTGCAAACAAAATTTTATGCGAGCTGAGGTACCACTGTACTTTCAAAGCAGGAAAAATAGCCTCTTTAACAAATGTTGTTGGGAAAAGTGTCTATCTGCCTGCCAAAGATACAATATAGACCCCTATATCTTACTATGCAATAAACTAAAATCAACAGGAAGCTAAGATCTAAATGTTCAGACAGAAACAGTTAATCTGTTAGAAGACTAAATAGATAAAACTCTTGAAAGCACGAAGACTTTCTGAACATAACCCTGATTCCAAGTAAAGTAATACCAAGAATCATCAAATGGGATCACCTCAAATTAAATAGCTTCTGAACAACAAAGGAAACAATCAATAGAATGAGAAGACAACTTTTAGAGTGGAAAAAATATTTTCCCAGCCACTCAGACAAAGGGTTATTATCTAAAATATATAAAGAATTTAAGGAGATTAGATCTCCTAAATTTAAAGGCACAATCAAAACTGCGCTTCTGAAATGAGTAGACACTTCTCCAACAAAGAAGTACAAAGTGCCAAGAAATGAATGAAAAAATGTTCAACGTGGCTGCCCATTTAAGAAATGTATATTAAAAGACAATTGAGATTCCATCTACCTCCAGAAAGAGTGGCTATCTTCAAGAAATCAAGCAGTAACAAATATTGAAGAAGCTACAGGGAAAAAGAAACACTTCTCCATTTTTGATGGGAGTGTAAACTGGTTCAACCACTGTGGAAATCCCTTAAAAACCTAAAACTAGAAATTTCATTTGAACCAGTTATTTTCCTTCTAGGCATCTTTCTGAAAGAGTTAAAGACATTGTATTACAGTGATACATGCAGATTCATGTTTATAGCAGCACAGTTTATAACAGCTAAATCTTGGAACCAACCTATATGTCCATCAACAGATGAGTATATAAGGAAAATGTTGCATTTATATTTAATAGAGTACTAGTCTTCCATAAAGAAGGATAAGCCTGAGTCATTGGTAAGAAAATGTCTTGAAACCATAAAGTTGAGTGAAGTAAATCAGTCACACAAGTTTAACTAAGCATGGTTTCTCTTGTATGAGAAATCAAATATATAAATAAAGTGCAAAACAGAAGTCAGACAAGAGGAAGAAAAAGCTAATCCAGCATGGCCGAAGTAGCTAATAGTGTACCTCAATTTAATAGAACAGTTTTGTGTCTTTTATATGTTTCTGTCCTGTCAGTCTGTCTGTTAATCTGTGTTTATGATAATTAACTTAATAAAGACGTAAAGTTAATAAATTGAACTGATTTTGGAAAAGAAACAGAAATTAACATTTTTTAAAGAAACAGGGGTTGCAGGGAAAGGGGAAAATAATAAAGAATTGAGATGTGTTAGGCACAGTGCCAATTCCCCACAATGGGTGCAATCATTATATATTGCAAATATGAACTAATTAAAATAAAAGTAAAATAGAAAAAAGTGAGAAAGGAGCCCAAACCAATAACCTAATGATGCATTTCTAGATCTTAGAAAAAACAAGAACAATTTGAATTTGAATCTAATGCATGAAGGAAATAAGGAGCTGAACAGAAACCAATGAAATGAATCAGTGAGCAAGAGTTGTAACCAGAAGAGACCCAAAGGAGCAAAAGCAATCTTGAGTAATAAATGTAAAGCAGAAGGCAGGACAATCCCAGGTTTGAAGTTACACTACAAACCACAGTGATAAAAACATCATGGTACTGGCACAAAAATGGATGTGTGGATGGAACTGAACAGAAGAACATTCAGCTATTTGAACTTTTATAAAAGGGCCAAAAGCATGCACTGAAGGAAAGATAGCCTCTTTAGTAAATGTCACTGGGGAAACTCATTATCTTCATGAAGAGAGTTAGATCTTGACCCATATTTCTCACTGGGTACTAAAGTAAAACCAAAATATATCAGAGGTCTAAATAAAACAGTAGCACTTCACATGCTAGAAAGTAAAATAGGTAAAACTCTTGAACATACACTTTGCTAGGAGAACCCCAGTGACATTTGTTATAACTAGGAATCAACAAATGGGATCATATCAAATTAAAACCTTCTGCACTACAAAGGAAATAACCAATGGAGTAAAGAGACAGATGGGAAAATATTGTTGCCAGATACTCCTCAGACAGAAGGCTAATATCTATGATACCTAAAGAAACAAAAAATAATACCCAGAGATAAAATACCCAATCAAAAAAATAGGCAATTGAAATGAATAAACAATTCTCAGAAGTAGGACAAATGGCTAATAAATACATGAAAAAATGGTCATCACGTCTGGCCATTAGAGAAATACATTCAAAAAACACTGAGATTGAATCTTACTTCTGAAACAGTGACTATTGTAAGGAGAAGTAGAGGGATTAAAGGAAGGGGAAGGAAATGCAGAAAAAAGACGAATCAAAACATACCATGTACAGGTACAAATTTCATATAATCAATATTATCATGTAGAACTAACATGCACCAATAAAAGTAAAAAAAAAAAGAAATCAAATAATAACAAATGATGGCAAGTCTATGGATTAAAAAGGAATTTTTCTATATAGTTGTGGGAAAGTAAACTAGTATAATCATTAATGAAGTTAGTATAGAGCTTCCTCAAAAAAACTGAAACTAGAAAATCTATTTCTCCTAGTTATTGCCCTTGTAGAAATTTCCCCAGAATTGTTAAAGACATTTCACAATGATACATGGATGCCCATGTTTATAACAGCACAGCTCATAATAGCTAAATCTTCAAAGTGGCATATATTCCCATCTGCCAATGAATGGAAAAATAAAATGTGGTGGTTATACAAAATGGAGTACTCTGGCATAAAGAAGGATAAATCTGAGTCATTTGTAGAAAAATGGATACACCTTGAGACCACAATGCTAAGTGTAATAAATCAGCCATACAAGCTTAAATATTGCATGATTTCTTTTATATAAGAAACCCAAAATACAAATAAAGAGCAAAATAAATGATAGAGAACAGGAAGTATTGAAATAGATCTTTTACAAATATGAGTGAAATCAAGGAATGGTGGGAGGGGAAAGAAGGAGGAAAGAGCAATGAAAAAGTAAGTGAGATGTGTTTGGTACACATACCAATTCCCCAAGATGATTTATGTAACACAACCTGTACTAATGAAAAACAAAAACTGAAAAAAAATTATAATACAAGTTACTCCCATTTCTTTTAGGATAAGTTTTCTTCTTTGAAAAAATAGTCTCTCTGGCTTTGATAGTTTATCCCATACTTCTTTCCACTTTTGGAAGCAGTTCTGGATGTCTGCTTTCATGAGAATCATTATGAGATGTGATTAAAAACTATGATTAATGCTAAGTACCATCCAAGAGAAAGGAGCTTGTAAAAACATTTATGACATTTCTTCAACCATTAATTCACTTAATCTGAACTGAGCAACCTCTGGATCTTCCCCAAAATCAAAACAACTGTAAAAGCTTGAATTCATCCAAGGCATTGAGGCAAACACAACAGTGCAACACAGGAAAGAGGTAAATTTTGTGAGATAACTGTGTTCAAATCAAGGGGGAGTATTTTGAGGAGTATTAATGGCAATGTTTTATACTTTAATATATTTTTTTAAACTAAAACATGATGTTTTTCAATTACACCCCCTATTTCAAGCTTTTGGAATTTAAGATGGAAAATTTATGATAATATTGTTTGGCACTATATTTCAAGCAAGAAAAGGAATGAAGGACTGTGGAACAGTGCATATACACATTCTCAAAGGGGAACAGGGTGGATCTTACACCTAAACCACACTGCAGACCTGTTGGCAAGAATGTTTTCATGATCACTACTTTCTCCAAAGATTCTAAGTCTGAAACATAATCTCTAGAACCACCACCTCTGCAGGAGCGACTTTCACTTGTTAAAAGAATAGTGGCAGTGCAGTTTTCATACCGCGTACTTGATGACTGCTCTCTAGTTCAGGTATGTCTGAGTCCTTGAACCCACATCACGAGTGTTATCCTAGCTAACACCAAGACTGGAAAGATGAGGGCTATCTTTATATGTAAGGAAATAAAATATAAGTAAAGTAATTAAAAGATGCCAAGTCAAAGAATATGACAAATGCCCAATAGAGATCACACTTAGCAGAATATTGCTCTCTTCAGGCCATTGTTCTGCCCAGGCTGACAGCATGTGGCACTGCAAGAGTTGCTCTGAATGAATAATTCCTGACAGGTATGGCTTTCCTTACTATCTTTGCTCAATAGCAGCTTTTCAAGATCCTATTATAATAGCTCTTTCCCTCTATATTGAAGCATTCTTATCATTTCTTTTTTAAAAATTATAGTGTCTATGATGGACAACAAATACATTTATTTTTATGGTGAATTGTTGCATATGCATAATGAATCTTGATCTTTTTTTAGTCCACTCACCCTCACCTCTCTCCCAGTTCCTTATATCTTCAGAATCCCTTCCTGTTTGATTGGTCTGCTATTCCACATGATCTTTCAATTACTTCCAATAGATTTTCATCAATATTTTAATTTTATTCCCTTTGGTTTTATGTCCTTCTTGGCTTCTGAGATGGTATTAATATAAAATACCCCCTAAAAGTCTCGTATGTTTAGAGGTATTTGGAAGGTGGTGGGATCAAGGGAGTGCTATACTCATTAGTGGATTAGTAAATTGATGAGTTGATATTTGAACATACTACTAGATATTGGGGCACCGCTGAAGGTGTATCACTGGAGATTTGCCCTTGGAGGATGTCTTTTTCACTCTAGCTCTTGCTTTCTCTCTTCTTCTTAGCTGCCATGGGTTGAATAGCTTTCTTTGGCCAGGTCATTCTTCCATTCCATTTTTGCCTCGAAGTCAGTCCTGGACTGAGTCCTCTAAAATCACCAAAGTAACCTTTCCTCCTTTAAGCTGCAGATGTTTGGTGTTAGTCTGAGGGATGGGAAAACTGACTCAGAAGTCTGTCTTCAAAACTCATATTATCTTCCTCACTGAGACATCCTTGTGATTTTTTTTTATTTTAAAGAGAATAAAACAAAACAAAACAACACAACAGAGTCAAACATAACAAAGCATATCAGAACAGAACACTGCAGGCAATACAGGTCTTTAAAACGTAATGACAGGAAATTAACAACGGCTACCCTAGTGTCTCTTGTTTTCTTTGAAATGGTGTTTACCCATGTGAGCTTGATTTATTTCACCTATGAGTATGGTCTCAAGTCGCATCCATTTACCTACAAAAGCCTCAGTGTGATCCTTCTTCATAGCTGAGTGGTAATCCATTGTATAAAAGTACCACATCTTTTTTATCCATTCCTCAATTTATGGGCATTTGGGTTGTTTCCAAGATTTGGCTATTACAAATTGTGCTGCTATAAACATGGGTGCACATATATCACTGTGGTATGACGATTTCACTTCTTCTGGGAATATGTGCAGAAGCAGAATAGCTGGGTCAAATGGGACTTCCAATCCTAGCTTTTTGAGGAATCTCCAGACTGATTTCCACAGTGGCTGCACCAGTCTACACTCCCACCAACAGTGGAGAAGGGTTCCTTTTTCCCCACAGTCTCTCCAGCATTTGTTATGGGTGGTTTTCTTGATTCTGGCCATTCTTTCTCGAGTGAGATGGAATCTCAGGGTTGTTTTAATTTGCATTTCTCTAATGACCAATGATGCTGAACATTTTTTCATGTATTCATTTGCCATTCGTATTTCTTCAGCTGAGAAGTGTGTTTTCATCTCAGATGTCCATTTTTGGATTGAGTCTTTGAATTTTGAGGGCCTGATTTTTTTTTTTAATTCTTTACATGTTCTAGATAGAAGACCTTTGTCTGAAAGAGAGTTGACTAAGATTTTTTCCCAATTCATGGGTTTTCTTTTCACTTTGTTGGAGATTTCTTTTGACATACAAAATCTTTTTAATAAGATGGGATCCCAGTTGTTGATTCTGGGAAGTATTTCCCATGCAGTCTGATTTTTGTTCATGAATTCTCCACCTAACCCTATGTCTTGAAGATTTCTACCTACTTTGTTTTCCAGCAGATTTAGTGTTTCTATTTTAATATTTCAAACTTTGACCCATTTTGAATTTAGTTTAGTGCACGGTGGTAGGTTTGGATCTAGTTTTAGTTTTCAGCATATGGAAAGCCAGTTTTTCCAGCACCATTTATTAAAGAGGCTATCTTTCTTCCAGTGAACATGTTTGGCCCCTTTGTCAAAGATAAGGTGGCTGAGTATGTTTGTACTTGGGGTTGTATCTTCTAATATATTCCATTGATCCTCAGGTTTGTTTTGATTCCAGTACCATGCTGATTTGATTACAGTAGTATAATTTCAAGTCTGGGATTGTGATGCCTCCTATCTTGCCCTTGCTGCCCAGAATTGCTTTTGCTATTCTAGGTCTCTTCAGGTTCCAGATGAGTTTTAGGAATGATTTCTTTAGATCTGTGAGGTATGCTAATGGTATTTTGATGAGAATTGCATTAAATCTATGTAACTATTTTGGGAGAATGGCCATTTTCACAGTGCTTGTTCTTCCTATCCATGAACATGGAATGTCTTTCCATTTTCTGAGATCCTCTTTGATTTCTTTTTTCAGAGTACTGCAATTTTCTTTGAGTAGAACTTTTACTTCCTTTGTTAGGTAGATTCCTAAGTATTTCATTCTTTTGGACACTATTGTGTAGGGTGTGGCTTCTCTTACTTCTCTCTCAGTGAGTTTGTTGTTTGTGTACAGGAATGCAATTGATTTGATTATTGACTTTGTATCCAGCTACTTTACTGAATTTGATTATGACATCTAGAAGTCTTTCAATGGAGTTTTTGGGGTCTTCTATGTAGAGTATCATGTCATCTGCAAATAATGATAATTTAACTTCTTCCTTTCCTGTCCTAATTCCTTTTATTTCTCTCTCTTGTCTAATTGCTCTGGCTAATGTTTCCACCACTATTTTGAATAGGAGTGGTAATAATGTACATCCTTGTTTTGTTCCTCATTTTAGAGTGAAAGCTTTCAGTTTTTGACCATGTAATGTGATGTTGGCTGTTGGTTTGTCAAGATGGCTTTTATCAAATTGAGGTTAAGGCCATCTATTCTGACTTTCTGAAGGGTTCTTATCATGAATGAGTGTTGGACTTTATCAAAAGCTTGTTTTGCATCTATTGAAATGATCATGTGGTTCTTATCTTTGGCTCTATTGATAGGGTGTATTACATTTATTGATTTGCATATGTTGAAACATCCCTAAATTCCTGTGATGAATTCCACTTGGTCATTGTGTATAATCTTCTTGATGACTTGGTGCATTCTGTTTGCCAGTACTTTATTAAGGATTTTTGCACTGATGTTCATTAGGGAGATTGGCCTGTAGTTCTCTTTTATGGTTGGGTCTTTCTCTGGTTTTGGTATTAGGGTAATACTTGCTTCCAGGAATGAGTTAGGGAGACTTGCTTCCCATTCAATTTCATTAAAGAATTTGAGGAGTGTTGGCATTAAGTCTTCCTTGAATTTCTTGTAGAATTCAGTTGTGAATCCATCAGGACTGGGACTTTTCTTGGTTGGTAAGCTTCTAATTACATTTTAAATT
>RJWT010023806.1:0-16684 GCA_004365215.1 Cuniculus paca | reverse complement strand
CTTATTAACTCGAAGATAAGTATGAATAAGGAAACTTCTTGATAATCTGCTCCCCACTCCAGAGATAAGGCCCTGTCATGAACAAATAAATAAACAGACTAAAACATGTTACACATAGACCACTGGAAGAAAAAATATAGGCAAGAGGGCCTGGTCTAATCCAAAGACAGCCAAGTGAACCTATCAGGTTATGGCAAGTTCCAGGTAAATAAAAGCAGCCAGTAACTTAGGCTTCCACAGGTCCTCCATCTTTCCAGAGCCCTCCTCCCTCATTCTTATCAGGATAGCTATATATATTCTCCTTTTCTCTTTCCAATAAGGTATCTTTCTGAACTTGTATCTTCATTCATTACTAGTACTGAGTTTAAAACCCAGTGAGCCTCTCACCCCAATGGAGCAGTGGTGCTTTTGCCCTGGATGCCACAGCTTTGGTTCCCTGAACAAGAAATCAGAAGAAAGACTACAGCATAGCATCTGTATCCCACCCTTGCATCTTTGGTCACATATGCTCTGTGACCAACCTTTCTGGCTGGCCCTTTACAGGTAGACTGATTTTTTTTAACATAGAGCCATCCAAGCACAGGCAATACTGTGAGCAGATCTGAAAACAGCCTTTTAGAGTTTGCATGGGTGAATGACAGCTTTATTTGGAAGAGTCATTAAGAGAGCCAGGATTTGTCTCTTTGTCTTACCATCATTCTTCTCTAGGGCATTGCACCAGGTCAACAAATGCTGAAGGCTGGAAGTTCCATTACAGTTACATAGTATAATGCAAAGAAACACAAGGAACAAAGTGACAGGGAGTCTTTTTTCTTGCTGTTATGTCTTGGAGCTCCTCAATTAAGAGTCTTGGGATAAAATTAGAAGGCAAGATCAGAAACCCTGCACATCATGATTGTCCTGCATGCATATGCCACACACACACACAAAAAATCATTCACTTTGGAACCTGGTTTTACCAACCTCCTAGCTCCCTATAAAAGGAAACGGTCTCTTGGGAGCTCTCTACTTGTGAAATATGGTGCAGGCATTGTTATTGGGGATGCAGAAGGGGTTAAAAGGGCCCTAGTGCAATTTCCAGAGAACAAATATTCATCAATGATATGGGCTCCAAATTCATGCATGAGTATAGTGTGGAGAAATCTTGATTCATTCAGTGTGGTAACTTCTGGCCTCATTCTGACTTCCCAGTGAGACAGAAGGCATCCTATTTCTTTGAAGTAGGATAGGAAGATAAAATGTGATGGGTTGACACCTGTAACAGGGCAGATCTGAGCCCCAGAAGGCTGTTGTAGGTAGACATCTGCAGCAGGGCAGGGTGAAGCCTTACCAAACCTCTTACCTTGGCTTGCCCTTGGAACCAAGAAATCTCTTCCTCAGAGAATGCCTAGAGATGCAAGGAGACCATCAGACTCAGGAACTATCTTCTTTTGAAAAGGAACTAGTCCATCAACTATTGCACTATCCTCATTCATTGCATGTCCCTTTCCTGAAAGTTGGAGAAAGAAGGCACTAATATTTTCCTTGCATGACTAGAATAACCCCTAGAGACCTTGAGAAGAGGCCAGTGTGCAGGGGGCAAGGTTTCTAAGGTAAGATACCATACATGAATTGGAAAAATAAAAAAAATTAAAAAACCACAAATGTAGTGAAGTGGCATATGTCTAATTTATCTTTACTATCAAAAATCATTCAGAGTACCTCAGCAGCAAAGGGAAGCCTTGGATGCCCTTCCTCTGCACCCAGAAGACCTCAACAGACAGGGTAATCATCAGTCTCCCTTCCTCAAACCTGAAAGACCTCAGCATACAACAGGATCATTGACCACCCTTCACCCCCACCCAAAAGACCTCAGCAGCCCACGGACCATCAGGGGCCCTTCCACCACCTGCAGAAACTTGGTGGGCTAGTGGGATACTCAACAACCCCTCCCTCCACACAGAGGTCCTTGTTGGGCTGGTGATAGTGTGGTGAGTTTCCCCCTCAAGTAGAGGACCACAGTGGGTAAACAGGAGCTGCAGAAAACCCTCTCCAAGCTGTAGCACCTTGGTGAGCTGGCAAGAGGGTGGTTATACCTCCTTCTATACAGAGAACCCTGAGTGGATTGGCAAAAGACCTGACAAGGCTCCCCGCCACACCCAGAGGAACCCAAAAGGACCTATGAGAACCCCAGTGACACAGTAGTGTCCCGCTGAGGTGCACATTACAGATAGGTGGATCAGGTACCCTAGAACAGCATGAAGTGGCAGTAACAATAGGAGCTAAGGGTTGGCTTACATCAATACTCCTATGCTAATCAGCCTAGGAACAGTATAGGACTTACCCAACAGGCCCAGCAAGAGAAATTCTGGTGACTGGCTCCTCCCCTTGTAGGACCCAGCAATTGGGTGAACATCAGTCACACAGTAGGACCCTAAGACACACACGAAGGACAAATGAGACTAGCGGGATTGAAAAGACCAAACTACTAACCCAAGAGTTGAAAATGACAAAACAAAAAAGCAAAATACAATCTCAAATGCCCAGTCCATCAGGAACAAGTACAGGAGACATCAAAATAGAGGACATTGTAGGTTATATGCCTGAAATTTCTGAAAATATAGCAAGTAGAAATAAAGAAACAAATACATGAGGCTATAGAGGAAATCAGATTAGACATAATCTCTCAGGTAAAGAGTTTTTAATAAAAGAGTTGTTCAGCATAGCTAGAGAAGACAGATAAAAAAGTACAGGAGCATGGGAAAATGATGGAAACCTTGAATGAATAATATAGGAAAGAAATAGAATGCATGAGACAAATTCAAAGAGATATAAAGGAAACTAAAAATTCCATTGAAATCTGGCAAAACTTCTTGAATGAAACAGAAGATAGGCTTTGAAGACAGGATCACAGTTAGTGATGATGAAAGGAAAGAACTTTTAAAAATTACAAGGGATCATGAAATAATAATTCAACAGCTTCAAGAAGCTGCAAAGAAAAATAATATAAGATTCATAAGTGTCAATTAAAATGCAGTCATCAATGCAAATGACATAAAAAAACTATTTACAGCAGTAATAGCAGCAAATTTCCCAAACATGGTGGGAGGGAATCTAATACATAAATAAGTGAGGCATATAGAGTGTCAAACAGTAACAGCCAAAATAAATCTACACCCAGACATGTAATACTCAAGATCCCAGAAATTCAGCATAAAAACAGCATACTAAAAGCTTTTAGAGAAAGGACACAACTCACTATCAAAGAAAGCCCTTTGGAATCATGGCAGACTTCTCAACACAAACCCTCAAGTCAAGAAGAGCTTTAAGTGAAGTATTTCAAGCCCTGAAAGAAAACAACTTTCAACCCAGATTGATGCATCCTGCAAAACTTTTTTTGAAAATTAATGGGAAAATAACATACATCCATAACAAAAACAACTGAAGAAATTCATGACCACTGAACCCACCGTAGAAAGGGTACTGAAATCTGAAATACATACTATAGAGAGACAAAAATAACTACAATTCCCAGAAAAACAACACAAAGAAACCATCACACAGGGCAAGCAATTAAACAAGGGGGAAAACCAGGAAACCAACAATAGGAAAATAACATGATAAAGTTAAGTCAGTACATGTCAGTTATATCTATCAATGTAAATGGCCTCAATTCACCAATTGAAAGAAATAAGTTGATGCAATGGATCAAGAAAACAGACTTAGCAATATGTTGTGTATAAGAAACAATTCTGACTCAAAAGGAAACTCATAGTTTGAAAATCAAAAGATGGAAAACAATATTCCATGCAACAAGAACCCAGAAAAAAGCAGGGGTAGCTATTCTGTTTGTAAATAATGTGAACTTCAAAACAAAACAAAAATGATCAAAACAGATAAAGAAGGTAACTACAAACTTGTTAGGGGAAAAATTTAAGAGGAAGCGATAACAATTATAAATATAAATGCATCAAATACCAGAGCACCCAACTATACAAGACTAATACTAATAGACATGAAAAACCAAATACACAATTACACAACTGTAACAGGGGATCTGCCTTGGTTACTTTTCTCTTGTTGTTGAGACAAAATGCCTGATGCCCAAAATGAAGGAAGAAAAGGTTTATTTATCTTACAGTTTTTGGAGCTTTCAGTCCATACTCAGCTGGATCCAAGGCAGGGTGGTGTGGCTGAGGGGCAGCCATTCATGGCAGCCACAAGCCACAAGAGCAAAGGGAAAAAGAGGGAAAAACCACACCTTCTTCCCTCCCTTATATTGTACACTGGCTCTGGCCCTGGGTGGATGCAGCACTCACAGCACCAATCCCAGTGCTAGACAATGAACCAAGCACAAATGCTAGATTCAGTTGCCACCATGACTGTATGAGGCTTGAGGGGTCACCTAGACTCAAACCATAATATTCCACCCCTGGCCTCCCAAAGACTCATGTATATCCTTTATACAAAAGACATTCAGTTCATCTCCAAGAGTTGCCAAAGTCCTAAGAGTTTCAGCATTTCTGAAAAGTCCAAGTCCCAAGTCTTTTCTGGGGTCTAAGGCAAACTCTTTAGCTGCAAGCCCCTGTACGAATGCAAACAAAGTTAAGCACTTCCAACATACAATGGCACAAGATAAACATTACCACTCCAAAAGGTACAAACAGGATACAAAGGAATGGGACCAAAGGAAGTCCAAAATCCAGCAGGACAAACTTTAACTCCTGGAGTTATGCTCAGTATCTGAAGCAATCTGGTTGCAAGCTCCAAAAGGCTTGAGTGACTCCAATCCCATGGCACTTCCAGGGATTTTAGCTCCCATGGCTTCTCTCTTAGGCCTGCTCTGCTCAATCCTTGCAGCTTTCCTTAGATGATCCATGCTCCTGGATTTTTTTCAAACTTCTGGATACTCCACTGTACCTTTGACTTCACACTCACAGCTTCACACTCTGCCTTCTCAGGGGCACATTGCCTGGTCTCCCAGAGCCTCTGAAATCGGGGTTTAAGACCTTTTAACATCAGAACTCATGCATTCTCCATGCACCTAAAACCAGTGCCACATGGATGCTACCAAGGTCTGCTGCCAGCTGGAGCAGTAGCCAGGGTTTCCTCTCTCTTGGCTTTAGGGGTCAAGTGCCTGAATTGCTGGGTACTGTGAACCTGATTGTGAGGAATGGATTCTCTATGTCACCAACACTCAGGAACCTAGTACAGTTGCTGCCATTTTGGAACCTCATGTGGACTCCACCACCATTCAAGAACATGGTGCTTTGCAGCTTTCTCCTCTAAGCAAAGTCTTTGATGCTGCAAAGGGTGGAGATCACCACCACTTCCCATGATGCTCCCAAGCCATCTTTTTTATTTTTCTATTCTTTCTCAGCAAGGGAGATCTCAGCTGTATCATTACATTCCACAGCTTTACTGGAGCTTCCTTTCTGGTCAAACCCACAACATTTTAAATCACCCTGCTGGGCTCTTTGCTCTTGATTCTCATCATAAAATTGACTAAAAGCCCCCCCAAAATAGCCATGCCATTGGCTCAACAGTTGACCACATTGAAATTTCTTCTGCCAGATTAATCAGTCTGTCAGCTTTAATCTCAGTCTCAGGCAAAGTCTCTGGACATGAGCAAAATGTGGAAAACTTTCTGCCAAGCCATAACACACATCGTGTAGAGCCCAACAACCAATTCAGTCATTCTTCCCAGCAGAAGCCTCCCAAGCCTGATCTTTAGCAGAAGGCTTTCTTTCAGCCTTCTGGTCTCCGGAGCTCTGATCAGAATTTCCCATACAGAACAGCCTAAACTGTTCCAGCACGCTCTTTCAGATGACATCTCTGAAACTTTCCAAACTCTTCCCACAAGCCATTGCCAAAGGCTCTTGAACCACATGGTCAGGTACAGTCACAGGAACAATCTCACTCCATGGGTACCAAATTCTGTCTTGGTTACTTTTCTCTTGTTGTTGAGACAAAGTACCTGACACCCAAAATGAACAAAGGAAAGGTTTATTTATCATACAGTTTTTGGAGGTTTCAGTCCATACTCAGCTGGCTCCAAGGCAGAGTGGCGTGGCTGAGGGGCAGCCATTCATGGAGGCTGAAAGAAATAAGAGCAAAGGACAAAAGAGGGAAAAAACACACCTTTTTCCCTCCCTTATATTGTATACTGGCTCCACCTCTGGGCCAGTGTAGCACTCACACCAACAATCCCAGCACTCGACAATGAACAAATCACAAACGCTAGATTCAGCTGCCACCATGACTGCATGAAGCTTGGTGGGGGTCACCTAGATGCAAACCATAACAGGGTCTTAACACCCATTGTCACAAAAAGACAGAACAACTAGATGAAAAGTTAGCAAAGACATAACAGGACTGAATTAAATCTGTGAAAAAATGGACTTAATAGATGTTTATAGAGTTTTCCAACCAACAACATCAATATACATGTTCTTCTCAGCTGCACATCAGACATTCTCTAAGATAGACTATATATTAGCCCACAGAACATGCTTAAGTAAATGCAAAGGGGTTGAAATTATACCATGCATATGATCTGACCATAACGCACTGAAATTGGAATTAATGGCAAAAGAAACTTCAGAAATGATATAAACACATGGAAATTACATAACACCCTCCTGAATAATGGCTTACAGATGAAATTAAAGAAAAAATTGAACAATATCTACAATTCAATGAAAATGTAGACAGAACATATTGAAACCTGTGGGATGCAATGAAAGTGTTCCTAATAGGGAAATATATAGCAATGAATTGTCACATCAGGAAAACAGAATAAGCATAAATAAACAACCTAATGCTGCACCTCAAGCTTCCAGAAAAAGAAGAGCAAGTCAAGCTTAAAGATTATAGAAGGGAGAAAATTACAAAGATCAAAGCAGAAATTAATGCAATTGAGACTAAGAGAACAATACAAAGATTAATGATTCGAAGAGTTCATTCTTTGAAAGAATAAACAAAATTGATAAACCTCTAGGCCATGTTTTCAAGAAAAAGAAATAAAAACTCAAATTCATATAATAAGGAATGAAATGGGTGAAATTACTACAAATCCTGTACAAATTCTGAAGACCATGAATACCTATTTTGAAATTTTTTACTCACATAGGCTGGAAAACACAGAGGTAATGGACAGATTCCTAGAAACATATGAATTACCAATGCTTAACTAAGAAGATATAAAAAGCTTTAAATAACCCATTATCAGTTACTGAACTTGAAAATGTAATTAAAAACTGGCCAAAAAAGAAGAGCTCAGATCCTCATGGATTCACAGATGAATTCTACAAGAAATTTAGAGAGGATTTAACGTAAATACTCCTCAAACTCTTCAACAAAATTAAAAGAGAAGCAGCTTTCTCTAACCCATTCCTGGAGGCAAGCATTACTCTGATAACAAAACCAGAGAAAGACCCAACCAGAAAGGAGAGCTATACACCAATCCCCCTAATGGACATCGATGCAAAAATTCTCAATAAAATACTAGCAAATAGAATTCAGCAAATCATCAAGAAGATTATACACCTTGAACAAATGGGATTTTTCCCAGGAATGTAGAGATGGTTTAACACATGGGAATCAATAAACATAATACACCACATCAAAAGAGCCAAAGACAAAAATCAAACAGTCATCTCTATAGATGCACAGAAAGCTTTTGATAAAATCCAACACTTGTTCATGACAAAAACCCTACAGAAAATCAGAAGAGCTGGTATCTACCTCAATCTGATAAAAGCCATCTATGATAAACCAACAGCCAACATCATACTAAATGGACAAAAACTGAATTTTCACTCTAAAATCAGGAACAAGACAAGAATGTCACTCCTATTCAATATAGTGCTGGAAATGTTAGCCAGAGAAATTAGACAAGACAGAGAAATAAAAGGAATAAGGATAGGAAAGGAAGAAGCTAAATTATCACTATTTTCAGATGACATGATTACCTACCTAGAAGACCACAAAAATGCCACCAAAAGACTACTAGAGTTAATAAGCAAATTCAGCAGTGTAGCAGGGTACAAAGTCAACACTCAAAAATCAATAGCATTCCCCTACACAAACAACAAACTCACTGAGAGAGAAATCACTCACAATAGCATCCAAAAAGATGAAATACTTAGAGATCGACTTCACAAAGGATGTAAAAGACCTGTATATTAAAAAATACAGTACTCTAAAGAAGTACATTGAAGAGGATGTCAGAAAATGGAAATGTATCCCTTGCTCTTGGTTAGGAAGAACCAACATATTAAAAATGTCCATACTCCTAAAACTGTTATACAGATTTAATGCAATCCAAATCAAAATATCATTAGCATACCTCACAGATCTAGTGGAAACATTCCTAAAATTCATTTGGAAACAGAAGAGACCTAGAATGGCAAAGGCAATTCTGGTCAACAAAGGCAAGGCAGGAGGCATCACAATCCTAGACTTCAAATTATACTACACAGGTACTGTGATTAAAATGAGCATAGGACTGTCAAAAAAAAAACAGACCTGAGGATCAATGGAATGGAGTAGAAGATGCAGACAGAACTACAAAGACAATCAGTCACCTTGTCTTTGACAAAGGGGCTAAACATATTCACTGGAAGAAAGATAGTCTCTTTAATAAATTATGTTAGAAAAATTGGTTTTCTATTTGTCAAAAACTAAAACTAGACCCATGTCTATCACCATGCACTAAACTAAAGTCAAAATGAATCAAAATCTAAATATGAAAATAGAAACACTAAATCTACTGGAAGACAAGGTAGGTAGAAATTGTGAAGACATAGGGGTAGGCAAAGAGTTCGTGAACAAAACGCAAACCATGCAGGAAGTACTTCCAACAATCAACAACTGTGATCTCATTTATTAAAAAGCTTTTGTGCTTCAAAATAAATAACCAACAGAGTGAAAAGAAAACCCACAGAATGGGAGACCATTATAGCCAACTGTCCCTCAGGCAAAGGATTTATATCTAGAACATATAAAGAATTGAAAACTATCAGGACCCCAAATTCAAAGACCCACTCAAAAAGTGGGCATCTGAGATGAACACGCACTTCTCAGATGAAGAAATACAAATGTCAAATAAATACATGAAGAAACATTCAATATCACTGGTCATTCCAGAAATGCAAATTGAAACAACATTGAGATTCCATCTTACTTCAGAAAGAATGGCTGCCATCAAGAAATCAACCAATAACATATGCTGGAGAGGCTGTGGGGAAAAAGGAACTCTTCTGCACTGTTGGTAGGAGTGTTGACTGGTACAACCACTGTGGAAATCAGTGTGGAGATTCCTCAAAAAACTAGGATTGGAAGTCCCACTCACTCCAGCTATTCCCCTTCTGGATATTTTCCCAGAAAAATTGAAAACGTCATGCCACAGCAATATATGTGCACCCATGTTTATAGAAGCACAATGTGTAATAGCTAAATCTTGGAAACAGCCCAAATGCCCATCAATTGCAGAATAGATAAAAATGATGTTGTATTTTTATACAATGGAATATTACTCACCTATAAAGAAGGATAATCTTGAGACCACACTCATAAGTCAAACAAATGAAACTCACATTTGTAAATATTGCATTGTCTCCCTAGTGAAAAAAAACTGAAAGAGTTACAAGATACAAAATGTATAATAGATATTGTGATAATGAAAGGGAAAGAAAGTACTCAAAAGGAAAGAGCAACTGGGATAGGTGAAAGGAGGAAAGGTAGAAGGGAAAAGAATATATGTATATACATATACATATACATATACATATACAAATGTATGTATATGTATACAGATAGCTAACTATACTATTAATCTCTGTTATTCATCAAAAAGTACAGTTTATGCTTTCATTGTTTGATCATTAGATGATTTTTTATGCCTAAATCTTGTAACCTGAACAACTACTTCTAACATAACAATATGCAATACATTAACTAGTGGTAATTTCCTATGTTTTTTGAAATTCTGTATCATTTCTACCCTTTTTTCTGTTTTCCATTTAGAATACAAAATAAATCATTCAGAGTGACTATCTGACTGTTTCATTCACCAACACACTACCCCTGTACCACTGAGGAGAGTTTCATTCTTGGGTCTCCAACAGAAAAAAACACAAAACCTCGAGTATTCTAAAGTCAGGCAAGATGCTCCAGCCGCTAGCATGCTGGCTTTCCATACTAATCTCAGGGGAAGGGAGTGAAGGAAAACACAGTCACAGGACCAGCCAAAAATAATAAATAAAAATTCTAGACCTTAAAAAGCAAAGGTGGAACAAATAAATTCTTTCTGAGACATTGCCCCTGATGGCCTGCTGGACATAAACATCATTGCCTAGATTTACAAAAGGACATTGTCACAAATCTGAGTTGATTGATAAATTTACTTTGGGCTTCCAATTTGAATTGATATTTTTGTTTAATTGACATTCTTAAAATATTTCTTTCAATGATGATTGTCTTAGAAATCAAACTCCTGTAGAATGTTGACAGATAACAATTACCAAGTTTTTCTAGGAAGACTTAAGATCAAATGCAAACATAGTATCTTATTTTAACAGTTATGGTGTCATTATTATACTGGAATCATTGAGTTTTGTTATTATGTTTGAAACACAATTAAATCTTCATTATACTATTAAATAACTTTTTAATTGGTTACATTCATCCAATTATAAAACATTGAATGACATGAAACTTATACGTAAATTTGTCATCTTTTTTAACAAAGTACCTTTCTAAGTAGAATGTACTTATTTACAGATGTACTTCATAGACAATTATTGCCAAGTCATTATCAAGTTCTGCATCTCAGACACTCTGCATACTTGGGAAATACAAATGTATTTAATATGTCATCAGGTTAACAATTGCTATCACAGCTCTATAGAATATCACAAAATATATATATCCTTGGGGTAAAGTTTTTGGTTTATTTAAATAGATTTAACTGGTGTTACTATACTGACAAGAACTGAAAGTTGTCCTTAGAGTTCCCATAGATTTAAGAAACAGTGTATCCCATTTATACACAACAAAATACTTGTTTAATGAAAGTCAATATATGTAGATCATTTCAATTGACAAGAACAAATTTTTTAAAATGTCAAAAATTTTGATCATTTTATGTCAAAGATCTAGAAATAATGTACATTGTATAAAAGAGCACTTGTTAGATACTTTGAATCTATTAAATTTAACTTTACAGCTTAGTTTTGCTACATATTTTATTTTCAGACAGACGTATATCTCTATCCATAGATAGATGATAAATAGATGATAGATAGACAATTACAGTTTAACCAAGCATTATTATCAAAAACATTTTACAAATCAATACTTAAGTAATCTTTGACCTTTAAAACTCAGTTTTTTACGTCACCAAAAGCTTAACAGTGGACAGCATAAGAAATTATTTTAGCAAAATGTAAGACTTTTTAAAATCTAGTTTAGCCTGGAGCATTTAATATGTTAAGAAAACCTTTTTACTTTTAATTATGGTCTATATACACATACATATTATGTATATTATATGTATTGCATATATTATATGTATACAATTTTTAGTAACATTTGTTGGTGTATGGCTTAATAAGATTCTGGGAAAAAAGTAGAGAAACTGTACCCATCAATGGAGAAAACTACCCTGAGTAACTTTTTTTAAAATTAACACTATAAACCTAATCAATGAAAGAGAGAGGGGAAAGAGAGTAGAGTTTTGGGGTTTTACTCTCTAATTTGTCTTTGGAGAAAAATCAACTTTTACAAATATTTTATCTCATGTCTTCTCAGTCTTTTGGCTAAAATCAAATGTAAAACCTTTTCTCTTAAATTGATCCCAATATAAAATATAACCTGAACATTTTGGGGGCAGACACTGACTTAGCTATAATCACATAAGCTCTATTACATGCCTTTAAAATATCTCTTGTGATAGGAAAAAGAAGAGAAAAGGAATGGATCTTTCCCCATGGTCAAGCAGCCAGAGCTGCCTGCTTCTGCCTGGAGTCCTGTTACACATGGTGGCAGGAGCACCCAAGCCAGGCTCCTACAGCACATAGCAGTAGTGTGCCAAAACCAGGTTATGCTGCGTGTGCAGTCCCAGGGTCACACCATGTCTGTACACTGCCCTGTTACTCCAGAGTCAGAAAAAGCCACAGTTGGTGGTTCTGCCCTGTTTACTGTTACTGACTATTCCAGGCTTCCCTGCTAAACACATAGAAAATCTATTTTATCCTTTATCAGCAGAACAAGAAAGCAGGAAACAGAGTTATATCAAAGAGTTAGACTTTACTAAAAAATCTGCCACACAGATCTTTAAACCCGGGACCTACAACAAATACAAGGAACACATGCTGGGTTTCAAAAGTCCAGAGCTTTCACTTAAGAAACACAAATCACATATCAGGGGAAATAGAGGACATATGATTCCCCACACACACACATCAGAGGACACGATAGGCTCCTCTACTCTTCAGTTCTCTCTCTCTCTGTCTCTCTGTCTCTCTGTCTCTCTCTCTCTCTCTCTGTCTTTCTGTCACTTAAAATACCAGGAAAAAAATTAAAGAATTTTGGATATAGAGAGAGAAGAAAGAAAAAAAAGAATAAACCTTTGGTCTGAGCCTAACAGAGTAGAACTTTCTGCAGTCTCCATGTCTTTTTTATGTCCCTTACTGGTTGCCAAGATAAATATCACCAGTTTGGGTCTGTGAGGCCTCCAAGGCTGAAATAAGGAAACTATCCCACCCTCTTAAAAGAAGCTTGCAGGTTAGCTTACTCCCATCACAGAAAAAGAATTTTAAGGAAAGATCAGGAAAGAAGAAACGAGAAGGGTTTATTTTAGGACATGCTCAAAAATGGAGTAGTGTGCTCAGAAAAAATGAGACATGTTACAAACCACACTGGAGTACATTTATTATAGACAGCTAAGCTAAGTCTAAATACTATGAGAAATCAGACAGGGCTAGGCCCGTGAGGGAGTCAGTGCAGAAGATAACATATACCTACTGTGGCTGGAGGCACATCTGTCCAGGACCAACCTTCAAGATAAAGAAGGAATGACTGGGCATACGTGCATTCCCAAGAGATAAACAGTAGCATGTGATTACATTATAACTGGAATCGCCTGGTCCAATAAAGTGCAGATAGACACCAGTCACACAGGTAGTTCACCATAACATCCAGACCTATTCCTTCCCAAAAATGGCTTTGTACTCTCCGTGCACTTTTCCTGCGTGACCTGCTTCCCCATTGCACCAATACTAGCTAAACTGCTATATTTGCAACCATATTGGCTGAATAAAGTTTGACCCACCTGTGATTTTTCACTGACCTCATGATTTTGCTTTATAAAGTATTCTTAGAGAAGTGACCTCCTGCTTTCAGGTCCCCTCCTGTCTCTCAGGAGTAATCCCTCAATAAATTTTTCCTACTCTTAAACTCTGTCATTCCTTAGAATTCCTTCTTCAAATTTTGGAGATACTAACTCAGTGTATCTGACATCTAGCAGGTTAGAGTTATATTTTCCTCTATATCACATTTATTTAAAAGGGTGTTTTCAAGATGGGTGATCTAGGACATGCTGGTTTGTGCTGGACACTCTAGACCACTCTACAGGGTGCTAGACTCTACTGCTGCCAGGATCCACTTTCTGGTGCTATCTTGTTCGAGATACCATAGGTTGACTCTACCAGGTGCTGGTTTCTGCCACTGGTCTTCACTGCATGATGGTCTAAAAGGTCTTACTGTTTATTGTCTTTTCATTTGAAATGATCATTCTCTCCACAATACTCAGTGTATGAATACTGAGAAGACTTATAGGACTTATGACATCAACACTACCTCAGAAACAAATCACAAGAAATTTTACCGAAATATCAGATCCAGTCTTTAGGTGAATATGAGGTCAACACTGGAAAGAGCACTCCTATTCTAACCCAAGAAGAGCTGGGCAGTGCAGCTCCTATAACAGCTGCAGGCCAGTGGCAGTGAGGCACAGGGTAGGAAGCAGAGAATCCTCTGCAAAGCTTGTAGTGGGGCTTGGGAAAGTAAAGCATGGGCCAAGATTCCTCCTTCCCTGATCTTAACCAAGCCAGCATGTCCTTCCTCCAAAAGCATGCAGCAGCAGCATCTGAAGTCGCAGGAGCAGGGGAGGACTCCACTCCAAATTTGGTTTCACTCATGTGGTGCTGAATGTAGGAGAGTGAATGCTCTGGGCCCTCTAATGGTTTCCATAATGGCCTTTATTTTGTCCTGCAGTGCCACACCGACCAGCTCCTGTGCTGTCTCTTAGGAACTCCAGGCACCTCTAGTGAGCCATCAGGATACCCCTGAAAAAGCTTTGGGCTGAGCCCCTGATGGGTAAAGCAAGGGTTCAAGAACACAAATCCTGAAGTAGGTCAGCATAACAACAGCCACAGCTACATCATGTCCACACCTAGGTTTCTTATAGTCAGAAGGCAGGAGAATGCTGGTTACTCTGGACCCAGCATGAGTTTCCCTGGGAATTCACTTTCTGCATCTCAAGAATCTACTCTCACCACTGGTCTGGTTACCAGAAGCAGACCACATGAGCAATGTCCAGGCTTACTATGAAGGAAACAACAACAAGGTTGAGATGGGCCAGAGGAAATGGGGTTAGGGACAAGGAGATGGGGTAAGGAACAGAGGAGAGCAAAGCTGAAAACAGCCACAGAGATCTTGGCCTTGGCCTGGATGAGGCCCCTTAGCAGCCTCAAATCAGGAAGGCAGGTCAGGGATCTCAGGAAAGTGTGAGATTCTGGGGTTAGGACTTAGTCGCACAGACTTTGGGTCGCTGCAACAATGACTCCCTGTTCCCTTCCCATGATGGTCAGAATCATCTCAAATGCAAGACATGTTCTGCAGTAACATGATGAAAAGACAGGAGGAGATAACAGGGTGCATTTCTCTCTGCCCAGAGTCCCTGAGCTGGGCACTGCCCTTCTCAGTCTCACTGGAGTCCTAAGTGTCCCTCTCCAGGAGCTCTCTAGCATAAGGCCAAATCAGGGCATCCCATGATGCAAAGCAACTGGTGTACATAGCAGTGGAGTTCAGCCCACCTTCACCCACATGGTGCCCCTGCCAGGGCTCCACAGTGAGCTGCAACTGTGGCTTCAGCACTTAGGGTTCTGGCGAGCTGCCACATTTATCATCCCTATACCTGCTTCCATGCCTCTGTCTGTTGGATTCACATTGAGGCCATGTCTCAAGAGTACCCTGCTGTACTGAAAATTGGAGGATGGGTTTGGGGAATGAAAAGAGCTCAGAGCATCTCACCCTGATCCAGAGCCTGGCTGGGGCACCTATGAGAACCAGGATCTGGGCTCAGTGGGCCCTCATCAGACATCATATCCTTCCTTATCATCCACCCCCAAAGGACCACAGGGCCTGTGGGTACTGTGCATTCTTTCCTTTGCATTCTGTTTCGTTTTGTTTTTGTTTTGTTTTTGAGACAGGGTAATGCTTTGTAGTATATGCGGGCCTTAAACTATGTAGCCCAGGCTGGCATGAACTCATGATTCTGCCCTCTCCTCCTCCTTTGAACTCTGCCAGATAATCAAATACAGTGAAGCCATGGCTCTGGGTCTCCTGTGCCTGGGCATCATCCTACAGGTGACCCTAAATTCCCATGTGCTGGTGTTACAGGCAGGCACCACCACACCCAACTTCCTTCCATTTTTAGACACGGTATTTTTCTGTACATTGGGCTATTGTGAACTCAGTATGTGGTCCTGGCCTTCCCCCAAATTCTTGGTGAGCCTCCTGCCTCTTGCCTCAGCTTCTTCAGTCCATAATTTTTGTGGATGAAGAGAGGGGAATCTTGCCACACACACCTATCCAGCACACACACAGTCAAAGAGGAGAGATTGTGCAGACCTGTGCTGATGACTGACAGATAGCAACAAATAAATAAAAGGAACCAGCAAGGTGAGCACCTGTATGGTGCTTTCCAGAGTGCGAAGCTCTGGGAATGGTGTCATGTCCTCTGCTGCCTTATTTTCTCTCTATCTGACACAAACCTGGCTGGGAGGGAATGGAGGCAGACTTCTTAGCACATCGTTCTGAAACTTTTGCTGACAACCGCATGTCCATTCTTGGACTTAGCAAAGGATGGACCAGCACATCTGCTGGTGGGGGTGTTGGTGGCCATACACAATTTTCCCAAGTTAGGCTCCCCAAACCTCCTCTTCCTCCTCTGAAACCTGCCAGAACAGCAACTACCATGAAGCCATGGCCCTGGGTCTACTGTGGCTTGACAGCACTTTGTTGGTGGCCCTAAAGTCCCAAACACTGGACTCCCCTCTGCCTCTGGTTCTGATCCCACCTCTGAGCTAGATCCCTCTGCAGCCTGACTTCCAGGATGATCAGGTAAGGGCTCAGGAAATGCAGATACAGGGGTTGCCTCAGGGATGGGGTCTGTGTGAGCAGACATGATGAGAGACAAAGGGACACAGGGCTGTGCTAGACAGGGTGACACAGACATCCTACCAAGGCCATGCCAAGGGGAGACATCTTTGGTCCCTCTGCATGCACCAGAAATCCAAGACTCGAAGGCCCAACAGCCACTGGCTCATGTTCCTGAGATCTCAGTGTGAAGGGCTCGTGCACAGCTCCTCATCATCCTGAAGAATCATAACTCCTGCCACCTCTCAGGGAAGGCCAA
>RJWT010023805.1:0-16679 GCA_004365215.1 Cuniculus paca | reverse complement strand
CATTCAGTCCCCAGTACCACAAACGAAACACGGGAGAGGCGCCTCGGGCCTGGGAGAAACCTCGGCCCAAGGCCCTGCCCTCTAAAAGGCCCCTGCTCCAGCCCTCCTGGGTTCTGACCCTCCGGACCACCAAGGGAAGGAAGCTGCACGCAGTTTTTGTCCTTCGGGACCTCACGGGGACCAGGACCCCGAGGCCTGGGATCCCCCGCCCAGCCTGACCCGGCTTCTAGGCTTGTGGGTTCCTCTGCCACCTGGAAGCACAGGGTGGCCCTGCACACTTAGGCCAGAGGAGGTGAGGGCAGCTTGGGGGGGGCCGAGGGTCGCCTCCCGCCGGGCAGACCGCGCTGTGTGTGCGCGTGCCGGTGCCTGCGGTGCGGACAGCCCTGCAGTGAATGGGCTGGCGAGGCCTGGGCTGGGCCCCACAGCAGCACTGACATCACAGCTCAGCTCGGTGTCTCGCTTCGGGACCCACGCAGATCCACCACAGGGGCGTCCACACCAGCGTCCCCTGTCCCGCCCCTGGTGTCCGTCCCTCCCAGCCCAGGAGGACAGTGGCTGGGAAGAGCCTGCGGCTGTGACGGGAGGGACCTGGGGTGGGGCGACCTTGTTTGCTGCCCTTTGTCCAGGGCCGGAGGCCGGAGGCGGAGGCGGAGGCGGGTGCCAGCCAGGGAGGGCGCCTAATTACAGAGGTGGCAGCCCCGCCGCCGCGACACTGCCCTGCGACACCGAGGCCTGCGGCGTGTGGGCGGGCCGGAATGCCAGAAGGGAAGCAGGCCGACCAGAAAACAGAGATAGGCCAGCCAGAAATAGTGCAGGCAGACGCCAGAGGGGGTGGGGGACAGGGGACAGGGCCCCTGCAGAGCACAGCTGTGCCTCTGCCCTGATCTGACGCAGGGACTGGGGTACAGAGCAGGACTTCGGGAACCCAGCACAGGCTGGCACCGACCGTCAGGAGTACGGTCTTTTTCCTCTTCTCTTTCTTCCCTTCTTTCATTCTCTTTCTCCTCTCTCCCTCCCTTCCTTCCTTCCTCCCTTCAGACAGGGTCTCACTGTGCAGCCCAGACTGGCCTTGAACTCGTGGTGATCCTCCTGCCTCAGCCTCCCTAGCGCTGGGATGACAGGTGCACCTTCTAGGAGAGCTGCTTTCTGGACTGAGTCTCCCCCCAGCGAGCAGCCTGCCTTCCCCTCCTGTCCGGTCCCCCACCCCCAGGTGGTTTTGCCAGGCGGGTGAGCGAGGCCTCCCCACTGAGTCACCTGGCTCCCTTCCCGGCTGGGGCGACTCCGGTGCAGGCTGACACAGTGAGGGCCCCACCTGGCCTGGCAGCTGGGCCGCCCCGCCCTGCACCCTCCCTGCCGAGCTGCCTGCCCCGACAGGATCCGCTTCCCACGGGAGGTGCGCGGGCTCACGCACACGGACAGCAGCCGTTTCTCTCTGCCTTGCACACTAGGGAAACCAAGGCTGGAGCCAGCCGAGACAGGGACTTTTCTCTAAGGCCACCAAAATGAACTCCCGGCAGGGCTGTGACTTGAACTGCTGGGGTGGGTGCAGGCAGTGGGTGGCCAGGGCCCAGCACCCCTCCTCAGGGTCCTGGAGTCCTCCAAGCCCCCTACCTCTGCCCCAGAAAATGCAAGGGAGGAAGCAGTCGCCCTGCCCCTCCCCCATCTCCCACGTCCCCACCTTAGTGGGAACCTGGGGAGGACAGGGGGCCGCGCCCAGCCCAGCCCAGGCCCCGGGGGAATCTGAGAGTTGAGATTCTTGAATATTTCATCAGCAGTTCAGCCTACTAGAAGCAGCAGCCAACTTACAGCTCATGGGTAATTTATGGCCCCAGTGGGGGGGGGGAGGCCCAGCCGGGGCCTCATCAAGGGACCTGTGGTGGGCGAAATGGAGGGGGAGGCTCCAAGGCCAGGGACTTTCCATTTTTGAGGATAGTAATGTACTAAAATAATGAATAAAAAAGGGATTATCAAAATAACCATGCTAAAGGTTAAAGTCACAGGACAAGCATGTTCTAACTCCAGTCCTACCTGTCTCTGTGACAGTGGATAACCTCATTCAGAGATGAGAAAAAAAATTCGAAGGATAGCCAGGTGTGGTGGGACACTTCTGTGATCCCAGCACTCTGGGAGGCTGAGGCAGGAGTATTGAAAGTTCCCGCCCGCCCGACCTGGGCAACCTGGTGACTTAGCAGGACTGGGGGTGTAGCTTAAGGCCGCAGTAACAGGAAAGAGCCCTTTCTGGCTGTGGGCTCCTCACATGACCTCCTGCTCCCCATACCCTCCAGGGCCAGGGAGAAAGGCCCGCCTGACTCCCCACGCAGGCAGGTTCAATCCTGGCCCTCCCAGCCCCCTCCTCCAGGACGGCCAAGGGGACTGCACCTCAGGCCTCTTCCTCCGCCCAGAGCAGAGCCTCGTGCTTTTCTTCTGAGCAGAAAGCTGGGATGGGAGACCCACAGCAGGCACTGTCACCTTGTCCTGGACCTAGTGACCTAGCACAGTGAGTTCTGGGGGTCAAAGTTCAAATGCCGCTGTGGGGGATGGGTCAGTCAGCAAACACACCCTCCCCTTACCTCAGTTTCCCCCGAGTCACTGGCAGGAGAGGTGCTCGCACCACCAGGCCACTCGGGCAGAGGAGATGCTATCCAGGTGCCACCCTGCTCGCGGCTTGGGCTGGCAGGTGATTAGGGGTGATGCATCCCGGGCGAGGCCTGGGGTCTGGGCTGGGGCCCCGGTGCACTCCTGTCTGACTCTAGGTCATCTGGGAGCTGGCGGGGCCAGATGGGGCAGGGTCACAGCAGCCCCGAGGGCCAACCCAGGCTCTCAGGAGTCAACGTCCCTGTCTGTGGTGGACAGGGTGTCCACCAGAGCTGTCCTGGAGAAGCCACTGAAGGAGACGGAAGGAGATCCTAAAATAGGGGACTAAGTGAGGGTCAGGACCTCCCCAGTCGGGGAAACTGCTGGCCTGGTGTCAGCTGGACAGATTTTTTGTTTTGTGAAACAAGGTCTCCCTGTGTAGCCCAGGCTGGCCTTGAACTCACAGGGATGGATTCTCCTGCCTCAGCCTCCAGTCCTTGAATGAGAGGCACGCAGCGCATCTAAAAGTTGCTATCCTAAGTGGCCCCAACACCTCGGTCCTTAAGCCCCTAAGGTCAGGCGACAGTGAAGGTCAAGGGCTTTGTCCCCACACCACTACCAACCCCAGGGCCTGGGGCCTCTCCTGTCCCAGCTTCTCCAGGCTGCTTTAGCACCCCCACCCCCAACCCCCAGGGAACCCTGGACACGACGCTTCCAGCCGGGAGCAGAGAGCTAAAGAAAATAAGACTGATCAGAGCTTCGGGCGCTGTCTCAAGAAAAAGGGAAATGTTTTAAAAACACGAGTGTTGGGGGGTAATGCTGTGGCCCCCGGGCACACACAGGCGTCCCGCGGCCGTCGCCCTCCCCTGCGGCCTGGACAGTGGGGAGACCCCTGCGGGGCCCAAGCGGAGGCCGAGGCGGTGGGGTTGGGGACTCAGCCCCACCGGTTCTGCCAGCCGCCTGGGGACGGCGACGCTGGCACCAGGCGAGGTGGGAGGGGCCAGTGGCTCCCAGGGAAAGGGGAGCCGATCGAGGGGGCACAGCACGCAGGCACGCGTGCACCCAGGCGCGCGCCCACTCGCACCGCGACCCCCGCCCCGGCCTTAGGAGCTGAGTTCCGCGACTCAGGCGCTGCTGCTGCGAGCGCCCGCCGCCCACCGGGCACCCACCGGGCGTCCCACACGATGTCAAGCGCACCCCGGCGGATGCGCCCTCTATGACCTACACGGACCCGCACGTCCGCCACGCGTGGGCGCCCGGAGCTCTGCACCCCACGCCCGGCGCCGGTTCCAGGGCGGCTGGGGGAGCCGGGTGAGCAGGGGTCCCCTGGGCACGGAGGGCGGGGACGCGCACATCGGGGAGGGCAGGCCGGCGCCCGACCGCACCCCCAACGCCCGAGGGGCGGCGCCCGCGGAGGAACCGGAACCCGCCCTGGAGCCCGGGCCCGCGCCTTCTCGCCGAGGCTGCGTCCCCTGCTGGCCGGTCCGGGATCGCACCGCTCCCATCCAGGCCCGTCCCGTCCAGTCCAGTCCCGTCCAGTCCCCGCCGACACTGGACTCCAGACGCTGCCCTTCGCCCAAGAGTGAGCATTTATTGAGCACCCACTGTGTACACTGGACTCCCGCACGTCTGCTCCAGTGCTCTCAGCCCCGCTGTCCCTCGGGCGGGGACTCCTGCAGGTTGTTGTCCAGGAAGCAGGGGGACCCAGTCCTGTCGGCCCCTGCCCATGGCCCGGCTGCTGTCCAAACGCTGAGAAGGCATAGGTGCACTCGGCGGCTGGGGACAGGCCAGCAGCGTCCATAGTCAGGTTTTCATAAATAGTCCTTCTTGCCGCTGGGGCTTCCTGAGCTCTCCAGGGGTGTGGTGACCCCTGGGGTGACCCCTTCTCATGCCAGCTCAGGCTCTAGCTCTGAAAGGGGGAGGAGGGTGCGGGGTGAGCCTGGCCTGCCCAGCAGGGGCCCAGGTCCTGTCCCTGCCAGAGGAGGTGGGGACAGGTCTCACTGGGTCATGGCCCCAGGACCCCGGGCTGGGCTGTGAGGAGCATGTACGTCCCCAGCAGAGGGTCCCAGGATCCACCTTGTCCCCAGGCCCCCGCACTCACCGGCCTCGGCGTCGTCCCCCTTGGCATCTGGCTCCTGCCACCAATCTGCATAGAGCCCTTCCTCGTAGTCCCCGGGTCCCTCAAACTCCGCATCGGACAGGCACTGCTCAGGCTCTGGGTGTGGCTCTGCCTCCTGCAGCTCCATCTAGAAGGTCCCAGGTTGGGGTGAAACTGGGTCGCTGCAGGCCCAAGCCCAGCCAGGATCCCCCCAGGCCAGGGCACCCCTGTTCCATCTCAGCCCCCAAAGTGGCCCCTAAGGTCAAGCTCAAACGGGAGAACAGCATGGGCATCTGGCCCTGTGACTACCAGCACCCGCTGTCCTTGTCCAGTCTGCCCCAGCCACAGTCAGTCTATGCCGTACCCTCCAGAACCAGGCATGAGCCCGGGGACCCCTGCCAATGACCCCGCTGGCCTGGACCCTGGGCTGTGCACCCCTCTCCAGCAGCAGCTTCTGTCCACACAAGATCCAGAAACAGGGACCACCTTTCTTCAACCTGCCCCAGCCCCCAGCCTGCTGTCCAGCAAACAGCAGGCAGCAAGTGACAAGGTGACAGTGACCAACAGGGTTACCACACTCAGAACTCTTACTTTGGGCTGGATCGACAAGCACTTTAGTCTTTTCTATTTCTGGTAACGGGTGCTGAACCCAGGGCCTCTGCACCGAGCTACATCCCCAGCCCCTTTTTTTTTTTTTTTTTAGTATTTTGAGACCGGGTCTCACTAAGTTGCTGAGTTGTCCAGGCTGGGATTGAACCTGTATCCTCCTGCCTCAGCCTCCCCCCACCTGAGTGCTGGGATGACAGGCATGCACCCCCATGCACTTTACGATCCTGATCTTATCTCTCACCCGCACAAAGTGAGCAGGGCACTGTTGCCCCTCTGGGTGGCTGGAGAAGTGGAGAGGTTACCTAAGACTCGCCTGAGGCCACAAGGAGCTAAGCAGTGGGGCCAGGTGTGACCAGAACCCTAGCCTGGGGCCACCGCGGCCGCCTGCCACTCATCAGCTCATCCACCCTCAGCCGCTGGAGGCTGGGGTGAGGTGGAGCAGGGCTGCCCTGGTCCAGGACTGGGCCAGAGGGCCAAGTGGCCAGGAGGGCCCGAGCCGGCACTGCAGACCCAGGCACAGGCTCTCCTGGCCTGGGTCCTGCTCAGATGGGGACCGGGACAGGCAGCCCAGGCCCCTGATGCCAAGTGTCAGAGGAGGCTGAAACAGGAGGGCTCAGAACCAGGGGCCTGGGGACCCCGTGGTGAGCAGGGCAGGGCAGTTCTGAGGCCCCCCGTGCCCCTTGGAGGCCAGGGACGCTGACCTCGTCATCAGCCTGCAGGTGCGCGCGCGTGTAGTCCAGCAGCTGCCGCAGCTCGGCCGTCTGGTTGTGGTAGAGCGCGGCCTCCTGGGGGAGGGAGGGTGTGGGTGAGAAGGTCAGGTCCTGCGGTCACGAGGATGGAGGGGGGACCTGCACCCTGGGTCTGCTGCCCTTCCCGGCTCAGGGACCAGGGAAAAAGAGCGCCAGGACCCATCAGCAATGTGAGAGGCCCGGTCCTTCAGTACCGTCCTCCCCCCGCCGTGCTGGCTGGCACCAGCTCTGAACCCACCTCAAGGAAAGCGGCTGTGTCACCGCGTGCCCTGTATTCCCAGCGACACTTTCGGAAGGCTCAGGGACTGACATCCCGGGCCACACAGCTGCGGTGCTGGATCCTAACACCCCCAACCCCCCACCCAGGGCTCCAGCCACGACCCCCGTGCTCCTCCCCTTCCTGGAAGTCCAGAAGTGGCGCCCACCTCCCGCGGCAGGAAGTCCTGGTCCCCCAGGCCCCAGCGCGCCCGGTGGAAGCGGTAGAACACCAGGTTCTGCTGCATGACGCTGTCCCCGGGGTCGAAGAGCATGTAGCTGGCGGCACTGCGGGCGGCCTGGCGCACGTCATTCACTGTGGGCAGCGAGATGGCAAGGGGTCGCCCCACAAGGCCCCTGGGGCAGCGCCCACCACCCGCCCAGCAGCAATACGAACAGCCAATGTTGCACCCCGAGTGAGTGCCTGGCGCCCTCCGGCTTGCAGAGACCCCACCCCCTGCTGCTCTCATTTTACAAATAAGAAACCTCTGGTCTGGGGTTCAGAGCTGGTGCCAGCCAGCGTGGCTGGGGGAGGATGGTACTGAAGGACTGGGGCCTCTCACGGGTCCTGCCAGGCACCCCGGCAAGGCCTTGCTGACTCCCAGCTCCAGCCCTAGCCTCAGCCCCTGAACCCTATGCCTGAGGCCCCGCTGATCCTCCTGCCCTGCTTTTCAGCAGCCATGGCCCTTGCCCTCTATCAGCCTCAGTTTCCCCATCTGTAAAGTGGGCCAGGTACGTGGGAGAGAGCCAAGTGGTCAGGGCTCGGTAAGCTGCCAGTGCTTAGTTGTTGGCAAGAAGCCCCCAAGTCTTTCCCCAAGTTCCTACACAGCTGGCCCCAGACCCCTCCATCTGGGGGGCAGCACCCCGACTCTGGGAGGCCCTGTGCTGTACCCCCGGCTCACATTTGTAGTAGGCAAACTGGAGGTAGTGGTACATGGTGGCCACGAACTTGTCCACGAAGTAGCCGCCCACGTTGGGGGTCAGATCAGCCTCACAGTCCACCTTGCACTGCAGGGACTCCGCAAAGAGATCTGGGGGACAGGGTTGGGGCTGGGGGCACCGCACGAGAAGACTGGACCCTAGCTCCAGCTTCTGCGCCCGCCTCCTGGCCCAGAAAGTGCTGGGGTCATCACGAGGAACAGTGTGGGTGACACGCTTGGCACCCTGCGACCCCAGCTCAACCTCACCCCAAGTGGAAGGCGTTCTGGGAGAAGGCGGCCCATGTCAGGGCAGGACTGAGTCTTGACAGGACGCCGAGGACAGGGCGCAAGTGCGAGTGCCAGGGGCTAGTTGGTGGGACTTGTCACCCAGGGCGTCTGCTTGGCACCTTCCCAGCTCTCTGTGGATGCCCTGCACCCCAACACCCCTGAGCTCTGGCTCCTGTCTGCCCCAGCTCTTCGCAGCCGCTCCACACCTGTAGCGGCCTTTTCCGGCCCGCGGTGGGCAGGTACCTGCTATGGCCGGGTAGAAGTCCTTGAATTCCACCTGCTCCTGGGCCCCCTCGCAGCCCGCCAGGCACCGGGCAAAGACGGCCAGGTACTCGGCCAGGGCGCGCTCCATGTCCTCGGCGCTGCTGCGGAAATCGCCGCTGTTGTAGAGCTTCACGGCCCTGAGAAACACGGCCTGGGAGGGTGGACGGAGGTCAGGGGACCCCAATACCTCTCCTCTACATCCTGGGCGCAGGGGCAGGGGCAGGGACGGAGCCCCGGGAGCGTCACACCTCGTAGGGCTGGGCCTCCAGGTCGGTGAGGGACTCGTCGGCGACGTCCACCATGCTCCGGTAGTAGGCCAGGTACTTGGCGGTGAGCTCGTGCTGCGGGTTCTTCTGCAGGAAGGTGTACGCCGCGGCCACCGCCTTCTCCAGCCGGTCGTCCTGGGGCGCAGAGCGCGGAGCGCGGTCGGCGGGGCGCAGTGCGCGTCCCGGGCGCCCGCCCCGCGCGCCCTCCCGGCGGCGCCCACCTTGAAGAGCGCGTAGTGCAGGTAGAGGTAGGGCCGGCGGCTCTGGAAGTCGCGCAGCAGCTGGCGCGGCGG
This sequence comes from Cuniculus paca, assembly GCA_004365215.1. Taxonomy (NCBI): domain Eukaryota; kingdom Metazoa; phylum Chordata; class Mammalia; order Rodentia; family Cuniculidae; genus Cuniculus; species Cuniculus paca. The sequence continues at coordinate 8,363 of RJWT010023805.1, read as the reverse complement.
GTAGGGCACGCGGAAGGCGGGCAGCTCGCGCTGGCAGCGGCGCAGGCAGGCGGCGCGCTGCAGGACGGCGCCGAAGAGCCGCAGCTCCTGCGCCCAGGACGCGCCGCCGTCGGGCTCGCCGGGGCCGCCGGGCTCGCCGGGGCCGCCGGGGTCGCCGCAGCGCGCGTGGCAGAAGGCCTCGCTGTCGCGCAGCAGGCGGTGCAGCCGCAGCGCCGCCTCCAGGCCCTGCGCGCTCTCGCGCCACGCGCCGCGCTCGTACAGCTCGAGCGCGCGGCCGTAGGCGGAGGCGAGCGGCGCCAGCGCGGCGGGCGGGAACCCGCGGAAGCTGTACTGCTCGTACTGCGCACGCGCGCCCCGCGGGGCCAGCAGCAGCGGGAGCAGGAGGCCGAGCAGCGCGCGCGCCCCGCCCGCCATGGCCGCGCACGAAGCCGCGCGCGAGGAGCACGCGCCCGCGCCCTCCGGCCCGTACCCCGCGCTCGCCACCCGCGCCCCGATCCCTAGCGCCCGGGGACCGCCGCCCCGGGCCCTCGCGCCAGGCTCCACGGGGGTCGCACCCCCTCCCCGGCAGAGGGTCCTAGAGCGCCCCGACGCCCCGACGCCCAATCGCGGGTTCTCCTGCAGATGGAGAGCGCGTGGGGCTCGCTGCACGTCCGCGCGAGCGCCCGCCAAGCCCCTCCCCACGGCCAGCGCCCCCCAGGACGGGGGAGCGCGGGGAGGCAGACCCGGGACGCCGCCCCCCTGGGCTGCCCGCCCCGCCCCTGTCCCCCACGCGGCCCGCGAGGCGCACCCCCCAGAACCGCCGGCACCCGCGATCCCCAAGGCCCACGACCCCCGAAACCACCTCCCAGCGGCCGGGGACTGTGGGACAAGGCGGGGCGCTCAGACGCGGCCTGGCCTCACCCTCAGGGGGCCTGGGCTTGGGGGTCAGCAGAAGCCACCGAGGCCCCGGCCCGGCTCTAGGACCCGAGGGCTCCGGAAAAGGACGCCGAGCTAACTTTTTTTGGTGTCCGCCCGGCTTCTCATCTTTCCCTCCCCGCCTCCTGGCCCAGCCTCCGCCCCGGGGAACAGGGGACCTAGGGGACCCGAGGGGCGGGGTTCCTGCGGCGCATTCTTGGGACTCAGCCCGTCCTCCCGTCCTGCAACCCGCCCGCCCGGCCAGCTCAGTGTCCCCAGCCCCCCTTCCACGTGGACTGGCCAGGGTGGAGGTGGGGGACAGGAAGGGGGGGAGCCAGCCCCGGGAAGAGGAGGGGGGGCCGCTGCCTCGGCCTCTGCTCTGCCCGTCCGCGCCGGCACCATGCTCCACGCGGGCCTCCCCGGCCGGTTGCCCCTGCTGCAGGCCCTGCTGGCGCTGCACGCCGTGGGGAGGGCGCTGGGCCGCGCCAGCCTGGCCGGGGGCCCCCTGGAAGACGTGGTGATCGAGCGGTACCACATCCCCAGGGCCTGTCCCCGCGAGGTGCAGATGGGAGACTTCGTGCGCTACCACTACAATGGCACTTTCGAGGATGGCAAGAAGTTTGACTCCAGGTAACGGTGGTGCGCCCTGGTTCCCCGGCTCCGGTCCAGGCCTCCCCTTACTGCCCCTCCCCCGTTCGGTGGCACTGGAACTCGAACCTAGGGCCCGGGCGTTGATCTCCATTCCCGAGTCTTCTTAGGTTGCTAGGTCACTAAGTGGTTCGGGCTTCACTCTAACTTGCGGTCCTTCTGCCTCAGCGTCCCAGAGTGCTAGGATCACGGGCTCAGACCACTATGCCCAGCTTGTTGTTCCTTTTAAACTCTGCATCCTAGCATTCACTCTGTGACCCCCTAACCACAAACAGCATGTGGGAGAGGCCTCCTAGGTCCCAGTCTCCCCAGAGAGACCCTCGCCCCAACTCCAAAGCCCCAGGTTCCCTTGCTAGTGTCTTCACTCCTGCTGCCCTTATTCGGAGACCCTCGGGGTGCTTGGGTCCTGCCGGGCTCCCATCCTGCGCCCTGATGCAGTCTACGGAGAGGGTGGAGACACACAGGGCCAACTCCGTGGACAGCAGGATGGAGTGAGGTAGGCGGAGCTCTGTGGCACCGCTGCCCACCGGCTGTCCACAAGTCTCATGGTCAGATGGGCACACAGGCCAGCACGGAGGCTCCTCATGACTCCCTATTTTAGCTCTACTGGGCTGGTACCACCACCCATCCTGCCAGCCTTGGGCTTCCGTGCACTATCACACCTGGCCGAAAACTTTCTTCACCACTCCCATCAGTTGTTTTGTTTTGCTTTTGAGTCAGGGTGTCACTCCAGAGCGCAGGCTGGCCTTCACCTTTCCATCCTCCTGCCTCAGCCTCCTGAGTGCTGGAAATCATCCATCATCATACCTGGCCTGTGGCCCCCTGTGATCAAAATAAAAATCTGCATCTTCCCTTTACTTCTGAAAACTTCAAAGTACACAGCCGAAAACAGGCAAAAGCCGTGCAATACCTACCTCCCCCGTCCCCGGCACCAGAGATCAAACTCCTGACTTCGCACTTGCCAGGCAGGCGCTTAGGCCACTGAGCTAAATCCCCGGCCCTTGTCTTTTTGAGACACGGTCTCACTATGCCATTCAGGCTGGCCTTGAGCTCACTTTGTAGCCCAGGCTGGTCTCGAACTCGAAACGGTCCTCCTGTCTCAGCCTCCTGAGTGCTGGGATGATGGGTGCACCACCAGGCCCGGTCAGCAGTGGCAATTTGAAAAGACTTCTTTGGGAAATACTGACACTGGCCCCCAGGCCGACTCTGCATTCTCCTCTTTCCTTGGAGAATTCATGGGGCCACGGCCAAAATGTGGGCCCCTGAGTCCACGGCACCACGGAGCCGTGTGAGTGAGGGGAGGGCTGATCTCGGGTCTCTGGTCTCCCGAGCAAAGCCAGACAACAGTCCCCACTGTGAGGCTTCTTTCAGGTAAGGAGGGAGCCAGGCGATCTGGGAGGCTGAGGCAGGAGGATCTCAAATTCGAGTCCAACCTGGACTGGGGATGCAGCTCAGTGTAAACCCTTGGGTTCAAACCCGAGTACTGCAAATAAACAGATAAATAAAAATTTTAAAAGATACAGAGGGTAAAGTACCAAGCATTGAATCTGGCATATAGCAAGAGCTCAGTAAACTTTGCTCCTCGGCCCATCCTGCCTTTCGGTAACCGGAAGCAGTGCCCGTCCCTCACCCACCCCACCTGCACCCCAGCAAAGCCCGGGCCTCCTGAGGTGTCGCGAGGTGCGGGGACAGGGTGGTCACCCGCGCTCCGGGACAGTGCGCGCATGCGCAGTGAGACCGCGGGCGGAGGGGCCCTCACCTGGGCGCACCTGAGCCCTGGGCCTCCCCCAACCCTGTCCCCTCCGTCCCCAGCTACGACCGCAGCAGCCTGGTGGCCATCGTGGTGGGCGTGGGGCGGCTGATCACGGGCATGGACCGTGGGCTCATGGGCATGTGCGTGAACGAGCGGCGGCGCCTGGTGGTGCCCCCGCACCTGGGCTACGGCAGCATCGGCGTGGGTGAGAGGCGCGGGGCGGCCGGGGGCCGGGGGGCGGGGCGAGGGAGGGGGAGGGCCGCGCCAGACTTCCGGCCTCCCCCCTCCGCGCAGCGGGGCTCATCCCCCCCGACGCCACCCTGTACTTCGACGTGGTGCTGCTGGACGTGTGGAACCAGGCGGACACGGTCCAGGTGAGCGTCCTGCTGCGGCCGCCGCTGTGCCCGCGCATGGTGCAGGACGGCGACTTCGTGCGCTATCACTACAACGGCACCCTGCTCAACGGCGCGCCCTTCGACAGCAGGTAGGGGAGGGGGCGGGGCGGGGCCCCAGGCCGGGGGGGCGGAGCCGGGCCCGCAGCTCCGCCCCTCTGTCTCTGCAGCTACAGTCGGGGCGGCACCTATGACACCTACGTGGGCTCTGGCTGGCTGATCAAGGGCATGGACCAGGGGCTGCAGGGCATGTGTCCGGGAGAGAGGAGGAGGGTCACCATCCCTCCGTTCCTGGCCTATGGCGAGAAAGGCTACGGTAAGGGCGGGTGAGGCTCTGTGGCCCAGGTTGTGTACTGCAAAAGGAGACAGGTAGAGGTGAAATCCAGCCCTAGGTGGTTGCCTCACAGAGCAGGGCGGCTTTATCCTGACTCAGACAGGGCTGTGTGTGCCTGGTGGTGGCCAGGGACCCGCTCTGGCCTCTAGAAGGCGCCAGAACCAGGACTGCTGAGAGCAGAGCTGAACACAGCTTTTCACAGGACGCCCATGTGGGCCTTCCTGAGCCTCCGTTTGCTCCCTGCTGGTTTGGCTCAAGTTCTGTCCCCTCCCCAGGGACTGTGATCCCCCCACAGGCCTCCCTGGTCTTCCACATCCTGCTGGTGGATGTCCACAACCCCAAGGACACAGCCCAGGTGGACACGCTGGAGGTCCCAGCCGACTGCGTGCGGAAGGCGGCCGCCGGGGACTTCATGCGGTATCACTACAACGGCTCCCTGATGGACGGCACCCCCTTCGACTCCAGGTCCGGAGGGCCCGGAGGGTGGGCCGGTGCCTCTGGGCCTCCGGAAGGGGCGGGGCCCCGCTGACCCCTCACGGTCTCCGCGTTCTGTCGCAGCTACTCTCGCAACCAGACGTACGATACCTACATCGGGCAGGGGTACATCATCCCCGGCATGGACCAAGGCCTGCAGGGCGCGTGCATGGGCGAGCGCCGCCGGATCACCGTGCCCCCCCACCTGGCCTATGGGGAGAACGGCACCGGTAGGGCACTGCCCGTTCCCCTGCTCCCTCAGGGCAGTCCCCACTGACCAGCCTGCCCGTGCAGACAGGGGTGGTTGTGGACAGACCTCGTACAGCGCCAGCAGCAGAGAGGGCTGATTTCTTTCTGTAACATTGAGACAGGATCCAAAAAAACAAAAAACACACAAACGAGCAAACAAATTAAGCCAGGCATGGTGGTGCACGCCTGTAATCTCAGTACTCCAGAGGCTGAGGCAGGAGGATCGTTGCGAGTTCGAGACCAGCACGGGCTACAAAGTGAGTTCAAGGCCAGCCTGAACTGGAGACCCTGTCTCAAAAAGACAAAAAATAAAAATAGATAGGTGAATAAAATTGAGACAAGATCTCAGCAATGTAGTTCAGGCTGGCTTGAACTCATCCTGTAGTCCAGGCTCCGCTTCAACGCCTGGCAGTCCTCCTGCCTCAGCCTCCTGAGTTCTGGGATTGCAGGCTTGCAGGACTGGATTTGAGAGCCCTCCTGGTCAGCCGGCTTAGTCCTCAGGTTTACAAGATGCCACCAGCTAAAGGGGACTGGAAGCACCCTGTCCTTACTCATGTCCCCCAGAGTGAGGGTGGAAGGGGGTTGGGTCTGCACCCCACCCCCACCCTGAGACAGCCCGCTGACCTCTCCCTTGCTGGCCTCAGGAAACAAGATCCCAGGCTCCGCCGTGCTGGTCTTCCACGTGCATGTCATTGACTTTCACAACCCCGCGGACCCCGTGGGGATCGAGACCGTGTCCCGGCCTGCGGAGCCCTGCAACGAGACCTCCAAGCTCGGGGACTTCATCCGCTACCACTACAACTGCTCGCTGATGGACGGCACCAAGCTGTTCTCCTCGTGGGTCGGGGTCCCGTCAGTACCCCATTCCAGCTCTGCCCTCCCCCAGAGGGCGGCACGAGATCCCTTCCTCTGCAGGGAAGAGAGGAGGAGGTGGGGGGAGGGGACAGGAGCCCTGCGGGCCATGCGGGGGCAGTGACAGAAGGTGGGGACTCCAAGTCGACATCCCGGGCCTCTGCCGGGTGCTGGGAGGATGGCTCTGGAGTTGTGGGCGTGTCTTGGGCCCTAACTGAGCAGGGCACCTACCCTCCCCCAGCCACGACTATGGGGCCCCCCAGGAGGCCACGCTGGGGGCCAACAAGGTGATCGAGGGGCTGGACAGGGGACTGCAGGGCATGTGTGTGGGGGAGCGGCGGCGGCTGGTGGTGCCCCCGCACCTGGCGCACGGGGAGAGTGGAGGTGAGAGGCGCAGGCCGGGTGCCCTGACTGTGGGAGGAGGGAGGGGGCAGGGAAGCCTTCTGCATGGTTGTGAAACACCCCACGCCCCCGGAGGGAAACTGAGGCCACAGGCAGGCTGGGCTGCAGAGGCCTGAGGGGACACCGCCCTGCCCCAGCCCGCGGGGTGCCTGGCAGTGCGGTGCTGCTGTTCGAGGTGGAGCTGGTGTCGCGGGAGGACGGGCTGCCCGACGGCTACCTGTTCGTGTGGCATGCGGACCCTCCTGGCAGCCTGTTTGAGGACATGGACCTCAACAAGGACGGAGAGGTCCCCCCGGAGGAGGTGGGTCAGGAACTCAGCTACTACCAGGCCAGGCGGCCAGCGCGCCCGGTCTCAGGGTGGACGACGGATCGCAGTGTCCACTTGCTGCCGCCCGCCCACTCACCCGCTCAGCCTGCTGGTGCCTTTTTTTTTTTTTTTTTTTTTTTTCTTTTTGAGACAGGGTCTTACTGTGCAGTTCAGGCTGGCCTTGAGCTCACTTTGTAGCCCAGGCTGGTCTCAAACTCGCAACGATCCTCCTGCCTCAGCCTCCCGAGTGCTGGGATTAGAGGCGTGAGCCACCACGCCCGGCTCTGCCGGTGCTTCCTGCCCACAGTCCTCTTCCCAGTCCAGGGCCACGCCCTCTGGCATGGCCGCACCCGTGGACACGCCCTCAACGGTGTAGACCACGCCCACCCCATGCTCTCAGGCCACGCTTCCAGCCCAGTCCACCCGCTCTCACCCTAGACCACGCCCCCTCTGCAACACGCCCATAGCCACGCCCTCCCAGTATGCAGGCCACGCCCTTACCCTGCTCTCCCAAGCCTGGCCCCTGGCCTAGTCCATTCCCACCCTGTGCGCCACACCCCAGGCCACGCCCCAGTGGCTCCTTCCCTTCCCGTGTGCCCGCGGGGAAGGCCCCCCCTCCGCAGGCCTCCCCAGGGACCCTGCGCCCCACGGTGGCGCCCCTAGCCCTCACCCCCGCCTTTCTCCGCAGTTCTCCGTCTTCATCAAGGCTCAGGTGCAGGAGGGCAAGGGCCGCCTGCTGCCGGGGCAGGACCCCGAGAAGACCATCGGGGACATGTTCCGGAACCAGGACCGCGACCAGGACGGCAGGATCACGGCCTCGGAGCTCAAGCTGAAGTCGGAGGAGGACCAGGAGCGCGTCCACGAGGAGCTCTGAGGCCCGGTTCCCCGGACACAGCGGCCGCAGGACTGTGCTGCTGCAGCGCCCCTCTGCCGGGGACGCGGAGCCGTGGGAGAGGCGTCACGGCGGGCACCGGGGACCTGGCCACGGCGGGCACGGGCCCCAGCCCTAAGTCGCGGGGTCACAGCCCGCGGGGTCGCCGTGTGGGGCTGGCCCACTTGCCGGTCACTAGGGTCTTGGCAGGACGCGGCCCATTCATCGCCGGCCCATCACAGCGCCCAGGGCCTGGTTCCTGGGAAGGGGCTGCTGAGCTCCGCCGGCCCCTCACTCCCCTGCTTCTGGGGCGCAGGTCAGGCTGGGATCCGCACCCCTCATCCTCCCCCCTCAGCGAGACTCCCGTCTCTAGAAACCCAGAAAGGCGACCTGTGCGGGCAGAGAAAACCGGTGTGTCGGCCTCGCGGCCAGGAGAGAAACCTCCACCAGCCTGCACACTCACGCGCCACACTGTGTCCACACCCTTCCCCGTGACAAATAAAAGGCTCAACCACAGGTCTCAGAAGGTGGTCTTTGGGGAGCAGAGGTGGGGAGTACCAGGAATCGAACCCAGGGCTGTGGCACGGAGCAACGTCCCCAGTCCTTTTTTATGTTTTATGTTGAAACAGGGTCTTACTAAATTGCCCAAACTGGGTTCAAATTTAAGATTCTCCTAGCTGGGCGTGGTAGCGCATGCCTGTAATCCTAGCACTCAGGAGGCTGAGGCAGGAGGATTGCTTCAAGTTCCAGGCCAGCCTAGGCTATAAAGTGAGTTCAGGGCCAGCCTGAGCTGCATAAAGACTATACCTCAAAAATACAAACAAAGATTCTCCTGCCTCAGCCTCCTGAGTGCTGGGATGACAGGCATGGGCTGAAGCACTTCTGACCCAAAGATTGGGATGGAAAGAGGAGACAAACCAGGCTGATGCAGCAGCCCCCTTCAGACAGCTGCTGAGGGCAGTGCCCTGCGTGGACAGGCGGTCCTGTCCCCTTGCTGTCCCAGCTGAACAGGAAAGATAGTCCCGACCTCACAAGTAGACAGCTCAGGGACTGAAGGAGCCACGCAGCGATCACTGTCCCTGTGCTGTGACACCCCACTGCTCCTGGTCACCGGGTGTCAGCAGCTCTTGTGCCTCTGCTAGAGGACAGGGACCTGGGCTCAGATCCCTGGTGTCTTCAGATCAGGC
>RJWT010023804.1:0-16709 GCA_004365215.1 Cuniculus paca | reverse complement strand
AGAGGACAGGACTAGGAGCATGAAGACTGGATAGGAGTCTGATGGGAAATTCAAGTAGGAGATGATGGGCACGGATGAGAGAAGAGGGAATAAGGACACAGGTCAGGGGACAAATCCCAGCAATCTTTAAGAGGGGGCATTAGCACGGTTGGTAGGTATGAAGCCTGCCAAAGGCCCTGGAAATGTTAGTGCAGCTGTAGAGGCTGCAAAGGGCCGTGCAGGGGAATCTGTGGTGCAAACAATGACAACTCAAATGAGAAGTGGATGCATTCTATTTTCATTTAATTTTACTCAACTTTACTGAGGTTGAATTATATTTTCTGCCATTTACAAGCAAGAGTCCTGGCTGATACAGATGGTAATGGCAATGGGGTGAATAGGTAATGTCGTGTGCACAGAAGAGATAGTGTAAGGAGTAGGTGGATGGATGAATGGAGGAAGGAGGCGAAAAGAAAGAGCTTGAAAGGTACAAGAAAGGGTAGAAGAGTAGTTCTAAGAAACCAAGTGAAGAAAGAGTTTCCACCAGGGAGGCAGACTGTGGAGATCAGGAAGGGCATTTGGACATGGGCAGAAACGGGAAACTGGAGAGGGGAAGAGGAAGTAAAAATTATTAAGTTGTGATATCTGTTTGAACCCATTCTTCAAGATGAATGTAATTATTATATATCAAAACATACATTCACAAAAATAATAAAATCAGAACAAAAGGAACAGTAGAGGTTAGCAACACAAAACTCACTTGCTGAAATGAAAATTACTGGGTCTCACCCCCAGCAGATCTGGGGTGAGGCCAGTAAGTAAGCATGTCACATGGTCTCATGTGATATTAATGTTTTACATTTGAGAACTATTAATGGGGATATTTTGAGCAAGATGAGGTTTGAAAGAGTTTATTGGACTTGAGCCTGTGAAAAGTATCTATGTGGTGCTGAAAGGAAGAAGATGCAGGGGAAATTATGCAGAAGTAGTGAGAATAGATGATTGTCCTAAATGAAAAATTATCAAAGGCAAAAGGACAATAAGAGTCCTTTTACAAGGACAGCATCTTTACGAAAGGATGGAAGGACATGGGCATGCTGTCACAGGAGGGGTGGAGGGAGGTGCTAGCAAAACAAGCTGGGGAAGGACCAGGAAGATAAGCGAGGTCCGCAGGTGGAGGGGACAATGACCAGAAGCAATGACCGAGGCGGACGTGGGGAGGTTTATGGATGGAGAAGCCCATGTTTGAATGGCCCAATTTTCCCCTTAAAATAAGAAATAGACTCGTGTGTTTAGAGCAAGGGAGAAAGCAGAAGAATGGAGGGTTTAAAGAGAGGGAGGAAGGTTGCCGCTGAGATGCGCAAGTCTTAGCGCTCCCAGGGCTCAGCCACGGTCGGTTGGGACGCTCCTCCCCCACAAAGCAGTTTGGAAGCAGAGAAGAAAGACTGTAGGATTTGTCCAGGCTAAGGGTGACTTTCTCCCTGGTTGTTTTGAAGACAATAATACCTCCGTTAGTGAGCGTTCTGGGAATAAAACTCTTTACTATGAAAACAGGCAGTCTGAAAAACAAAACATGTCCATAAATCAGGAAGGCAGAACATTTGTAGCCCTATGACAAAATTGCTTGGTATGCGGTTTCTTTTTGTCTTGGATTACATTCTAGTTTAGATCAACATGCAACGTCCCCGAAGTGAAGACCCATCTCGGGGGTCTGGCATCTCCTTTTCTCTTCATTCCCAGCCCTTAGGAAACCTGGCCGGGACCTGCTGATCGATATTGTTCCTGCTGAGTCTGGAGTGTGGGGATCCCTCATAAATTATGGACAAAGATAGGTGTTAAAGGTGGAAAGAGTTTGGATAATAGAGATATTTCATCGGACCTCCATGTCTGTACTGTACCCAGAGACCAGAAAGGCATGGAAGATACTCAGGAAGTGTTTATGGAATGAATGAATGAACATGAGAATGAATGAGTGAACAATGGTAGTGGGCATGGAATTGGGGTAGGAATGGGGAAGGCACACTGCTGAGGAAGTAGATCATCATCCTTGGTGTGAAAGATGCCTCCTAGTTGGATTTCCTCAGACGTTGACCCTCAGATTTGGGAGTGAGTAGTTGTCTCAGTCCATTCTGTGCTGCTATAACAGAATACCTAGATTAAATACTTTATAAAGAACAGAAACTTCTTTCTTACAGTTCTGGAAGCTGAGAAGTCCAAGCTCCAGTGAGATCTGTTTTTGCTGTGTCGTCATAGGTTAAAAGGCGAAAGGGAGAGAGAGTAAAGCTACTTCCACTACCCGTTTATAGAACTGAATTGTTTCATTCATAAGGATGGAGCCCTCGAGACTTTACTCAGTGCCCATCATTGGCCCTGCCTCCCAGTATGGTCACACTGTGGATGGTTATAGACAGGCAGATACATTCAGATCATAGAAGTAGTTTATTTGAGAGATGATCCTAAGTTAGATTAGCAAAGAAATGAGTAAGAGAGAGAGGAAAGGGAAGGAAAGCAACAAAGGGTGATTCATGAGAGGGTTGCCACTGTGATTAGCAGGGGTCCAGTTCCACTGGGGACCTCTGCGAGATGCTACAGAGCTGTTTCCACCAAAGGCACTTACGCATCATGTCCTAGTTGCCATTGGGTGAGGACTGCTCCTGGGTGTGTGCACTTGTCTATGTTTCTGGGGATCCTGAATTAGACAAAGCACATACTTACAGCTCGGGACATCTCTCAGGCAGAGTGATGCAGGCGCTTGGCTTAGAAAACCATGAGTGACTGAGGAAGGGATATGGTGGGGTGCAAGAGCAAAGATACGAGGCCAATTTGCTGTATCTTTCAAAATTCTACATGTAGCTACTCTTTCAAGCAGTCCTCTTACACTCTACAAATACAGCTATTTGATAAATGCAGGTATTCACACACAAAGGTACTCATTACAGAATTATTTTAGTAATGAAACATTGGACACAAGCTAGGTGTTTATCACTGGATAAATGCTTTGTATCTTTTGATATAGAAAGATCTCCAACATATTAGATTTCTAAAAAGCAAGATGCATGGTGAATTGAATAGAATAGTATACTGCCATCTTCATATTTTTATACGCATAGAATACCACTGGAAAAATATACAAGAGACTGGAAACAGTGACTCCTCTGACAAAGAAATTGGGGTGGAATAAAAGGCAGATGAGGTGGAAGAAAAACATTTATTTTTACTGTAACATGCTATAGTATCTGATTTTCTAAAACAAGTTCATATACAGCCTATGTTAAATGAATTGGAATTGTTGTATGTGTGTGTACAGATTGTAGTTATAAAACAAAATAAGAACTTCTTTCTCTACCTCCATTCTCCACCTAGAGACCTTTGGGAATTGGATCCCAAAGGACTGGACAATTTTTGGGGCTCTTGATGCTATGAGTGTTGGGATTATTCCATTGCCAGCCACTTGGGAAAGTGTCCTTTTCTAAAATTCTTCCTTATTGCATTTTTCAAAGGTCTCTGCTTTCCATTGATCTAAAACCATGGTGGCTGATAAATGTCAAGACACACACCAACAATCAAATTCTGGCTCAAATCAGACTAGATGTTCTTGATAATATATTGCCAGTGGAAATGTTCTCATCCTTGAGGAAAGTCCCTGGAGCAGGACAGGCCCTCCATGGAGGTGTCCAGAATATCTTAGCATTTGGCTGGGCACTGGCATGTCCCAGAAGTGCCTGATTAGCATGTTTTCATTTTGAGGAACTGGGGCTTTCTCTGCAGTGCTGGTGGTAGAGGAACTAACTTGCCCTTATAAAACTGGAGGACTCCTTCTGTTTCTTTTGCTGTCTTAGCCTCTCCATGGAAGATGGGGTTAATCAGCTAAGTGCTCGATTTCATCAGTACAATCAGCCACACTGAACATAGAATGCCCACATTAGATGGCATAATTTTTGGGCAAGAAGCAAGATTGGAGGTGCAGAATTCCTAATTCTCTTTGTGGACACCACTGAATAATGATGATAAAGATCATAATTTTCATCTTGATTCGTGTAATAGCAACTCTAAATGCTCTCCCTATCTCTGGCAATGCCACTCTTTACACCATCGCCCAAGAGGTAACCTCTGCAATTTTTCTAAAAGGTGGAAATAGCTCTGATGACCCATTTCTTGAAGGCTGTCAGTCATATTCTACTTTTCTACATAAAGTATTCTATTTTCTACGTTCCAGTAACCAGGGTGCTCAAAGACTTTCACGGTCCATAACTCAGTCCACTTTTCTGGCCACATCACTACTGTTTCCCATACTGTTATATTGTTTAACAATGTCTGCTGATCTCCTGTGTTACCAAGCTCAGAGAGGCTGGTCCTCTGCGTTTCCATGGTCCTGCTCAAATCCTCTTTGATTATAGTGCTTATTCTACTGTGTGGCACTGTTGTGCTTCCTTGCCTACAGCCTTTCTTTGATGGTGAGCTTTTCCAGTCTCTTGCCTTTCTAGTCAAATCATGCAGTACACATTCAGTAAAAGTCGTTCACGTATATTGAATTTTATCATGCACTGGGTGGAGGGCACCCCACTGCAGAATCTTTTACCCATAGCCAGAAAACATGTGCCATTGCAGAGCGGGGAAACAGCGACAAGGTTGATCCTAAACCTTCCTAACTGTGATGTAATAGTGGCCATCAGTGTACATGAAATTCCCTCTTCCCTTTTCCCATCCAGTGCCCCCTGTTGCTCGCTTCCATTCCACCACTTTGTGAACAAACATCTCCTTCCACTCTCAGGGTTACATTCATGGTTCAGAAAAGGGCTGCAGGCTGAGTTCCTGAAGGACAGGCCTGTGATGGAGGCTCGCGTGCGGGAACTCCGGAGGCGTCGTCTCAGGATTGGCATCTGTGGAGGAAGTGAAAGAACCAGATTGGGAAAAGAGGGAAGTTGGGCTGCGGAGAGGAGCCACAGGCCTTAGCTGACCCTACGAGAGCTCTGAGGCTGGCGAAGTCCTTCAGGGTTGACCCAGGTTGGGGACAAGTGGCTGAGTGTTTACGTCCCCACATCAACCAGACTTTGGGTGCACACTTAGGGAGGGGTCATGAGTCTGAGCCAGGTGGTTCTCTTCCACCACAGCCAATTTCTCTACAGGCCTGTGACCTGAGAGCTGTTGGTGGGCTGCAGTCACAGGCACTGCAGGGACTTAGTCTTTCAGTCTCGAATGGGGGTCTGGGCCATGCGCCATTCTATGTCACCCATAGATACAGATTCTGGAATCCGAATGCCTCTGTTCGCCTGTGAGCTCTACCACTTGCTGAGTGTTACCAACACGAGCAGCTGGAAAAACGTTTGCTACATGTCAGGATTCAGTGGGGACCCCTCATTTCTGCTCCACCAGTGTCAGCCACGATGGCTCCTGTTGGGTGAGAGGCCACACTTCCGGCTCCCTCGCACGGCCGGAAGTTTGGCACAGAACCCTCTCTGACGGGGCCTGGGTTTCCCCACAAAGCTTTGTTTTCAAATTCAGCAAATTCTGGCTCATTTATATGCAACAGTTTGTTCTTTAGTTTGCTCTGGAGCTGCAGAAAAGTAACTAGAGAAAGTAGAAGAGAATGAGTGAGAAAATTTAGGAAAGAAAAGCTGGCAGCCTCTCTGGGCTAAGGAGCAGCTTCTGGCCCACCACTATCATGGAGTTTTTTTTTTTTTGTTTTTTTTTTTGGTACCAGGGATTGAACTCACAACCTTGTGCTTACCAGGCAAGTGCTTGAGCTGCTGAGCTAAACCCCTGGCCCCCCACCATCGAGTTTCACCTTCACACCTCTGCTGCCTTCAGCAAACGATTTGAAGACGAACAGAACTGCAAACAGCAGCTCCAGCCAGCCAAGCCATTGGTAAATCATCATTACACACTTGAATTCATGCAAGTACCAGTATTTGGAAGAAATTTAATGTTTATTTTATATATGGTGGCTTGGTTTTACTTTTATGAGTTGTGATTTCTACATAGATCACAGAGGTTTGGTGAGTTGCTCATCAGCAGGGCACAAGAATGGCAAGAGAGTAGCTTTCTATTCAAGGTTTTTCACATGCATAAGAAATTTAAAAGCCTTGTTAGGGGTTAAGCAGTGGCTTTTGAAAAATTAGACAGTCTTTGGCTATGGGAAAAGATGTTCTCTTTCTTATTTTACTCACTTAACCTGTTGCAAAACTAACAAAGTTTTGCAACGTTGACAGTGTCTTGGACTTTTAAAGTTTTATTTGGTAACTCAGATGTCAGGTGAGGCCTCTCACTCCTCACAACTCTCAACTCTCACAACACGTGTTGTTCCAGGGTGACTAAAGAGTCCAGTTTGCTCAGGACTGAGAGGTGCTTGGAGCAGAAGACCATCCCTGCTAACCCTGGAAACATCCTGGCCATCGAGGCTGCATGGGTCAACCTCTTACTGCCTCAACTGAGACACAGAATTCAGCGGTTCTTTCACGAACCTCACAAAAACGACCTACTCCCCACATTCATAATCAGCACGCTCATCTCTTTCCTCTTCCCCCATGCCTCCCTCTTCCAGGAACAAAGAGGATTCTCTCCTCTCACACAGAGGGGTTCTGTCTCTTCCCTGTAGCCTTTGCATCATTGTTTCGTGTCCCTGAAGCTTTGACTTCTCCTCTAAATGGGCTTATCGCAGCATTCCTGGAAACAAACATGCTCTCCCCAAGGGCACTGAGGGCAAGGCTGGAAAATAGTTTTTATCTTCACACAGTTTGTGTGTGTGCGTGCGTGTGTGCGTGCGCACGAGCTTGCTGCAGATGGACATGTTTTGCAAGGAGCCTTCTTGATCTTTGATAGTCTCTTCTCACTCATGTGAACCCCAATATACTGGCTACAGAGCACCATATATAGACCACGTGACTAGCTCTGTCTCATCTAAGAAAGTGGGGTGGGGAGAGGAGTAAAACAGAAGGATTTCCAGCTTTGCTTCCTGCCCTGATTGGCCTCAGTATTGGGCATTGGGTTGGGGGCACCCCACTGCAGAATCTTTTGTACATAGCCGGGAAACATGTACCAATGCAGAGCAGGGAAACAGTGACAAGGTTGATCCTAGACCTTCCTAACTGTGACATAACAGTGACCATTAGTGTCTCTGTCCTATTCTCCCGGGGTCGCGTGCAATTTAGAGCTATCAGCTAATTACTTCAAATCACAAAGATCATCCACGTCTCTCTTGCAGATTTTGAACATGTTGTAAATACTTTCAACAGATTGCAGAAAACTTGGAAAATCCGAATGCAAAGGTGCAGAGGATGACAAAATTCACCAAAAATTCCTTTCCGTGGACATTGCTACTGTTGAACCTTTAGTATATTTGGTTTAAAAAAATGCATAATGATGCTTCATCATCAGCCGAATTCACTCAGCAACAGATTAGAATTCTCCATTTCAGCATCATGAGGTTTCACTTTTAGCGTGAGCTTTGTAGTGGCTTGATTGCATCGCATGGATGGCCATGTTTTATTTATTTCTTTCATATCTTTCTGTTTGGACATTGAAGGACCTCTTCCCTCTCCCTGGATTTTTTAAATAAACAAACATTGAATGAATTACTTCTCTACCAGATATTTTGATTTCTGACTACTTTCTTACCAGATATTCTTCATGGTAAATTTCTAGGGTATAATTTATATGTATTTTGGGGTGTTATTTTGGTCAACTTGTCTTATAAAAAGTGTTCTCAATTTATACTTCCTCTAGCAGGATAGAAAAGTGTTTTGGTGACAATTAGGGATGCCCAGTGACCACACTAGCCAGATAATTCAGGAAGTGGAAAAGTCTGATGTGGCAGCTGGAGTCAAATATTGCCTTTGATATTGCTGTGTTTGTAATACATCTGAAAATTAAACAGGAAAGCAAACTTTGGTCATTCAGGGTCAGAGTCACCCAGAAGGATCGAAGGAGCCAAAGAGACATCAAGGATCTTAACACGATGTGGTGTCTATTGCACCTCATGCCTCTTATTCCATTTCATACAAGAATCCACTCCTGCTGAACAAATCTGTTCAAAGCAGAGGGCAAAGCTGCTATTGAGAAACTTGTGAATAATTAGTTTATGACAAAAAGGAGGAAAGAAGGAAATCAGGCCATTGTGAGTGCATTTGCCACAAGGATCAACTTATTTCATACTAAAAATTCAGTATGGATATTTTTATACCCATTTTACCACTGAGGGAATGGAACTCTGAGACAGTATGAAATGTCCCTGATGGTTATGCTGCTAATTAAGAGCAGACCTAGGAGCTGAACCATGGTAGTTGGATTCTAACTTAGAGCTGTTTCTAACCCAGATGCCTTTCTGGAAAGTGACAATGTCAAAGAGATGCCTGTATACTCATATTTACTGTACCACTGCTTATGGTGGCTGGGATGTGGAACCCACCAGTGTCCAGTAACAGATGAATGGATAAAGATATGGTTTAATAACACAGTAGAGTATATTATTCCGCCACAAAAAAATAGGAAATCCTGTCCATTGTAGCAACATGGTTAGAAGTGGGGCATACCATGCTAAATGAAATAGGTCAGACATAGAAAGACGAATACTGCATGTTCTTACTCATTTGTGGGAGCTAGAAAATTGGTCATATAGCAGCAAAAGAGAATGGAGACCACTAGGGGCTGAGAAGGGGAAAGTAAGGGAAGCAGAGAGAGGGTGCGCAACGAGCATCCTGACACAGCTGGGGAGGTGGTGGGGAAGGAGTTGTAATGTTCTGTAGCTCAGTAGGACCACAGTGGTCCACAGCAATTAAGTTCACACTTCAGAATAATTCAAGGAGAAGAGTTTAAAGGTTTCCCACATAGAGATGATATCAGAGAAGATGGAAATGCTAATTTGCCAGTGTGATCCTTACATGTTACATACATGTATACAATG
Organism: Cuniculus paca; assembly: GCA_004365215.1. NCBI lineage: Eukaryota > Metazoa > Chordata > Mammalia > Rodentia > Cuniculidae > Cuniculus > Cuniculus paca. Next base: position 7,831 of record RJWT010023804.1, on the reverse strand, counting down.
TGGAGCCCCATAAATAAATTCAAAGAAGAAGAAAAGATAAGACGGAGCCCACACCACTCTGTGGAGGAGAAGTCCTCCCAGTCCCTATCCTGTTGCATGGGAGGTGGGGAAGCTAAGGTCAAGAAGGATGCCTGGCTATTCTCCCACCCTCCCTGTGCATTTAAGTCCTCTCTGTGCCAGGCATTATTATTTTGTCAACCTCATATTATTTTTACACTCGACATCTAATTTCCAGGAAGACACCTGTGTTAGAAATGGCACTTGCTCAGAAACCTACAGCCCTGGCTCAGTTCCTGGGTTCAAGTTGCTGAGAAGGAACAGGTCAGGGTCTGGAATAAAAGGGCCCGGTGGTGGCATTGTGGATGTGTAGATACATCCAAAACATCAAGATGCATGATTTAGGCAAGGGCAATGTTTTGTATGCTTTCAGTAAAACAGAAAAGAAAGTAAACAAAAAGAACTGAGCACATGCAAAAGCAATAAACTTTATATAAGAAGACCTCAGGTTCTCTTAGGAGTTCTCCCAGGCATTGAAAAACAATCGAAGTGGAACCATTCATTAGCTTCTCTTGATCTGTTTCTCCCTTTGAACGAAGAGGTCCAGCAGGGCAGGTGGCCATAAATTCAAGCTGATGTGTAAGGCTGCTGGCAGTGTTGAAAGTCTGTCAGGCTCATGGTGACATCACCCAGGGCCACCTTAACATTAGTAAAGTAGGACAACCAGAGCTGGGGGACTCCTGGAGGAAACCACAGGAAGTGCTCCCCCAGAAGTTGCCCTGGCAAATCACTGGACAGCAGTCTGGTCAGACCCTTAGGTCTCCCCGGTGCCTGTGGGAAGTAATGAGGACAGAGGTGCATGTCAAGCACCTCACAGGGCAGAGGATGCAGCCCACTGATTCCAAGTGTATGCAATTCTACAGGACAGGTGGCCTGGGTGCTTTAACACACACGTGTACCTGGCTTTTGGGTGAGGGTGCATTGAGAAACAGTCAGCTAAAAGCAGGGGTGGCCCTTGTTTGTGCCTTCCTTTCCACAAACCAGGTGTAAAATGAGAGTTTGGAGGCATCCAAAGGGAAATGAAGCCAAACTTGGAGAATGTTAAGAAATTAATCTTGTGGTCTTGCTTCAGAAAAATGTCCTTAGGCACTTCCTGCTACAATGTGCGTGACCCTGATGACTGCTAAACAAGGAAGCCGAGCACAGCAGGACGACTACCACGCACGTGATTCCACTTCTACTGGCCCCAGGACAGTCAACTTCCTAAGCAAAAGCCTGGCAAGGTGGCGCACGTCTATAATCCCAGCACTAGGAAGCTGAGGCAGGAGGATCACTTTGAACTGAAGGCCAGCCTGGTCCACATAGCCAAGCCCTGTTTCTGCCCTCCTTCCACAAGAACCTTCATAAACAGAAAGCAGAGTGGTGCTTTACAGCCAGCGGAGGAGGCCTTAAGTGGGAAGTTAGTACCTCCTACTTTCAGAATTTCAGCTTAGGCAGATGAAGAAGGTTCCAGAGATGGACGGTGGTGATGAAATGTGACATACAATGTGAAATACTTGATGCTCCTGAACTGCACACATAAAAGTAATGGAAATGCTAACATGTATGTTATGCTCATCCCAGTTTTAAAAAGTCCGCAGGTATTAGAAATACATGCAGGTGGGTGACATGACACCCAAGATTTGCTTTAAAATGATCTAGTGAGAGCAAAAGCTCGGACGCTAGAGAGGAAACAAGACTAGGAAAATGTGTATCACTGTTGAAGCTAGATGTCGGGGAACGGGGACTAATTATCTTGCTCCTTTCCTTGTGATATGCCAAACAGTTTATCCCAGGGAGTTTTAAATAGATCATGTTTTGATAGGTTGAGTTGAATTTTCTGAGATGCTCTGTGCATTTAATGCTCATTTTTGAAGACTCAGTGAAAAACCAAACCAAACCAAATCCTGTGTCACCCTAGTGACATGAACTGTCACCACACGAAATTGAGTATAAAATAAGCCCCAGCTGGCGAGGAGGTCACGGAGACCGCCTTAGGGTGAGCCATGCTCATACATTATACATACGTTCCCCCGGGGGGCGGCGAGGTCCTTGTGCTGCCCTTGTCAGGTTGCTGGGAAGAACAAAGGGAGTTGTGCACATCAGTGGTCCGACTGTCGCTCCCACCTTCGAACCCACTGAACGCATTTACAGTACTGATGCTCAGGTCACTCCCCCGTGCAGGGGAGCAGTGTTCTGTAGGCGACTCTAGCACATAGTCAAGGGCAAGAGCTACTTGTGTAGGAGCCTCCGGATGCATAGTAGGTGCTCACAAAATGGTGATGGAAAATGGATCTGGCATGAGTTACTGACTATGCTGCATCCGATAAAACCTTTTGCGGAAAAGAATTTACATGTGACCCTTTCTGCAGCCAAGGCAGGGAACTACCGGAGGCCATAAACTTACTTCTTGGGTCCCTGCTGGAGCAAGCGCGCTTGCACTCTAGACGGCAGCCCAGTCGCTGTAGCAGGAGTCTGGAGAGATAAGGGCAGCTTCCCAAATGTTATGGGGGCCTCACAAAAACCCCATTGTAACACAACGCTATTTGGAATAACATGAAAGAGAAGCGGATGATGCCCGTGCATCAGAGGGAAAATGAGAGCCCCTTGGATGGAAGTTCTCTTCTGAAGCCGAAGAAGACTTTCATCACATCGACCAGAAAAGATAGGGTCGTTCATGAACCGGGGAGAGAGAAGCAGCCGTTTTCGATCTCCACGCATGACCACTGCTGCTGTTTGGCTCTGGGCTCCACCCCCCGTGGGCTGAGAACAGACAAGTTTTCATAATGGTTCCTGAGAAGCTGAGTGGTCGCTGACTTAGGGAACCGAATGTGGGGAGTAAAAACTGCACACAGCTGTCTCCCTCACCTCTGCAGATTGGCATCTGGCGAAGCATTCACAGGGCAGTCGCTTCCAATGGACTGACAACAAGCAAGTCCTCTCCACTTGCATCCCAAATAACTCTTCCGTGTGGCGATAGAATAAATGATCCCAAACCTTCAGTGTAGGGAGGTATTTTTCCCCTCCAATCAGAGTGAGTCATAGGGGAGTGAGTTGCCATGTTTGGCAAATAAAAAAAAAACACAGACTACCCAGTTAAATTGGAATTTTGGACAAATATTTGGAAATATTGCCGGAGACATCATTATATCATAAATGTTCAGTTTCTCTTGGAAATGTCGGGTAAGCTGGGCATCCTGTATTTTATCTGGAAATGCTAAAAAGAGAGGTCCTTCCTCTCAGATGTGCAGAGCTGAATATTTTATTTCAATGTGTCCAGGGATTCTGGGAGGTGCAGATGGTCAATGAATGTCCAGGAATATGGACTGCGGTGGGTGCTGTTGGTGGAGAGTATCAAGAGATCAGTGTGTTAGTACGCAATTGCTGTGTAACAAGTCACCCCAAATTCTGTAGCTTCAGGTAATGGTCATTTATGGTGCATGCTCAGTACAGAGTGGGGCAGCTCCATCTCCAGCTGTACCTCTCTGGTTTGGACTGGGTGGTACACCGAAGACTAAGGCTGAATCTCCTCCTCCTCCTGAGAGCAGAGGGGTAATCGATGTGCAGCCTTATGAGGACAACAAAAGCTCAAAAGTGCAAGTAGATACATGCAAGATGGGACTAGCACGCTGTCATTTCCACCCTCACACCCTCGGTCAGGGCAAAAGTCACAGGTCAAACACAAAATTAAGGGGTAAGAAAGCATATTTGTCCCTAGCAAGAGTATGAATGCTGGGAGTGAGGAATAGGGCCAAGGCCCACACAGGGAAACCGAGGTACAGGAGGAAGAAATCAAGTCCCTGGTACCTTCAGAGCCAGACAGGACACAGGCATTAGGGGAAGTCGGTGACCAGGAAGCAGGATTACTGGGGTCAGAGGGGCTTAGATGCAAGAGTTGCATGATTCTTAATTTCAGCCCTTGACTCCAGTATTCTCATACTTGCCTGGAACATTTTGCATGGCCTGACACATGCAGGTGGGAATTTAATGGTCTCAGCTGGGAAAGTGAGAGGCCAGGCGCATGGTCTGCAGATCTCCTCAATGTCACTCTGCAGTTCGTGTTACTCCTTGACTTCTCATTATCATTGATGACTCCTTTGGTTCAGCAGGCGAGACAGGAAGACCGAAGACAACTCCTCACGCTCATTGCTGCGGTAACCAGGACTTTTCTCATTCAAGGAAGAGAAAGTGGATCAAGAAAACAAAGGAAATTAGTAACACCTAGCCTAAAATGCTAGGAATTCTAGCTACAGGCGGGGCTGAATCCAGATGCTCAAATGCTGTCGTCGGAGTCTATTTTGCCATTCCTGTGCTCTGCCTACTTCAGCGCTGGTGCCTTTTGGAAGCAGCCAACTGCTTCCTAACTCGACTCTGGGTTGGCTGCTGAAAGCTCCTGATTTATACTCTGTGAATCTGACAACTCAGGCAGCAAAATCACATTTCTTTTTCTTTAGCAAAGTGAAAACTCTGGGAATGGAATTCTGAGCTTCATGTGGGTCAAATGTCCACTTGTGAATGAATCAACGTCACCAGGATGCTGACTTGTCAGCCCTGGGTGCTCCAAACTTGGGCAGTGAAATCCAGTCTGTCCCCCCAGACCCCTGGGCCGGGAGCGGAGGACGGATGGGAGAACTGGGAAACCGCGGTGAAAGACGGGGTGCGGTGCTGGGCAAGCCGAAAAGCAGCAGACGCCTCTTTCGGAGAACTACTTGTTTCACAGAGGAGTAAAGGATTCTTCAGCCCCTGCCTTCCTGCATTTCCTTCCACCGAGGCTCAGGGGTGGGGCTGCCTTTCTCTGTCAGGAGCACCCAGAGATCATCATTTATGTGAAGGACAAGCTGCCGCCCACATGGTCACTTTCTCAATGACACCCCCTGCTTTATTTTAAATAGAACTCTCCCATCATGCCTGATCTCTTTAACCCTTATTTATAGTCCCTACTTTCTTCATGTACTTCTCTTGTGTAATTTACTTGCCTATCATGTTTATTGTTATGTTGTGATCAAAATGACATTTTCCCTCTCCTCTTGGATCTTCATGAAGCCCACCGTGCAGGCAGTATCGACCCACACAAGGTTTCCTGGGATTAGAAAGTGATCCCCTAGCCTTGTGCACTAGATTGGGTTCAGGGTAAGAGGCTAGCTGTGGTGTAGCCAGGGTGTACCAGATGTCTTATCTGGGGGACCACTTCAGGGTGGAAAGGATGGGCATTGAAAGAGAGATTAAGTCTTTGCATTTTATAGCTCATTTTGGAAGGAGAGACCTTAGTCACCTAGGCTAACATCAGGGTGGACGATGGGCCTATTTGTGGACAGCTCTAGGTTGTATCTGGGATTCTCTTTCCATTTCCCTGAGCCAGTACCTAGCTTTTCTCTGAGACCCGAACAGGATTGAGTTGATCCAAGAGAGCTCTGTAGCCCAATGCCCATTTTCCATTTGGTTTCGCGAAGAATAAACGCTTGCTCCTCACCCTCCTTAGGCTGAAGCAGGTTTCACAAGCTGTGGTGAGGTGCGAGGTGGGCTGGGTCGGCAGTGGGTGGGATGACCCCGTGCCTCCTGGAAACCTGCTGCATTTGGCTGGAAAGAGCTTTTGGAAGAGCTCGTGCCTTGGAAGCGACTGCCTGGGGTTAGTCCTTAGGTACTTTTGAGAGGACTGCACTTTAGCTCGACAGTAAAAAAGTTAAGTGGCACAGGGTGAAAGCAGAGCAGAGGGGATGACCCTGAGTTAACGCGAAGGCCTTTACTGGGAGAGCTCTGGACGCAGACTCTTGGGAATGTCTGTCCTTGCCAGTGACCTCGTGTGTTTATCTAGCTGTCCCGCTGAAGGTTCACCCTGACATTTCAGCAACGAAGCAGAGCTTGTGGATTTATGGTGTTGACTCAGGCAAGAGAAAGGGACCGCTCCCTGGTGGCACGGCAAGAAACACTGTGCAGGAAACCTCCGCTGTCGTGCACCACCCCAGGTGGTGGTTGAGCTCCCCTCCCGTGATTGTCCCCAAGGCGACCACGTGGAAGTCAGCCACAGGCAGCCCCTGCCCTCTGAGAAGGAGCCCAGGGGGTTAGGAAGGAGGCAGGAACCAGGCAAAGGATGATTCCCATCAAGAGATCGCTGCCTTGACAAAGGAGGAGTTAGGAAAGGATGGCTTAAGAGAGGAAACGCTTCTCTGCGCTTTCGAAGAGAATTTTAGCAATGAGTACCTTTGCAGAGCCAGAAGGGACAACTAGAAAGAGACGACCAGGGAAAGGAGATCTCGGCTTTCCGGTTGACCACTCTCCACACTGTTTGCTTAAATTATCTTTCATATCTGTTGTTTTTTAATGGAGACATTTAGAAAAGACTGATTTAATTAAAACAAAACAAATCACAGGCCTCCTTCACTCTACCTTTATTCTCTGTGATCCAGGAAATAGGGATTCATTTACCAGCTGTGTGGACTTTGGCAAATCTTTTAACCTCCTTTGGCCTATTACCTCATCTGGAGAGCAGGGTTTATAATAGCGCCTGCATCAAACGGTGCTGGGAGGACTGAATGTGATAAAGAGTGTAAAATGTTAAGCTCTGGTTATCACACGCACTCCAGCATCCTAGCATCGCAGGTATTGTTCAAATGCTGTTTTAATACAGCACTCAGCGGTGTGTCAGTTTGTCCTCAAAACAGTGCCTAGCAGTCATGTTGGTGACAGCAGCTGCTGTCTCAGGGGCCGTGGTCTCTGGTGTCACGGCCGGGGCCGTGAAGGACAATGATGCACAGTGGCTAACTGGTTCCCGAAGGTCCAGAGCGTCGGAAGGAAAAGGAGCAGCTGTTTGGGATCGGAACCAGAGGACAAGGCAGAAGGCAAGGTGGATGGGGTCACACACACACCTGTCATCATCTCAGTAAAGCAAACTCTCTTCCATCATGTCCTAAATGTGTCCGAGAGAGATCTGAAAAGAACAGAAATGTGGAGTTGCCCAAGCAGGAAACGAGAAAAGGAGTAGTCTTTAGTTTGTTTAAAATCTAGTCGATCTACCCTTTCCTCTCCTTCCAGCACCTTCAAGATTTATTTACCTTTCCACCGAAGCTATCTGGGGATAGAAGGATCTTTGCTGTATCTTAAATCATAAACTCACTGGACACGAGGGCTGAATGGAGCCACAGATCAATTTGGTAGCATTTCAAGTACCAGAAAACATGGTGAAGCTAACTTTTATGACTGCGACATTTTTCTGTCTCACACAATTAGAAATTCAGCAGTTAGGTGGCTTCGGCTTTGGTCGATCCAGGGCTCACAATGTCATACAATTCAGGTTTTCTGTGTGTATATGAGCCATCTTCCTTGGTACGTTTTCTAAGCTGTTTGTCTGTGGCAGATAGCATGATGTACTTTATTATGTATTCCCAGCTAATGGAATCAAGAATGGGGAGAGAATCTTTCCTCCAACTATGGAATGAGATTTCTATCTTTGTGGTCCAAATGAGCCAGTTTAGGACATGTGCTCTCCTTTAGGCCACTATGAGTGGTCAGGTGGACACCTTGTGCTGTTGGCTTAACCTGGACTACTAAACCAGGTGTTAGGAGGAAGGGATTATTAACTTCTATCTAGACTCTTTCTGCCTTGACACTACTGGCATCTGGGGGTAAGAGGCTCTTCTTTATGGGACCATCCTGTGAATTCCAGAATATTTATCATCATTCTTTATCTCTACCCATATAGGGTCAAGAGCAAGGGCCATGCAGAAAGGGGAAAGACTGGGAGGAAGACTGGGACTAGGTGAGTGTATCAGTCTGCTTTCTGTAGCTACAATGAAATACT
>RJWT010023803.1:0-16686 GCA_004365215.1 Cuniculus paca | reverse complement strand
AAACCCAGATCTAAGAAGAGACACTTCATGTGCATAATGTCATAGACCACAACTTGGATCCACACCCCACAGTTTGAATTCAGTTGCTGGAGCAGGGCTTGGCCAGGTTACGTGTTTTCCTTTTTGGTTTTCAGAAAGGCTTACTTCCTTCAGTTAAGTTCTGCTATTTTTAACTCGAGTGATTCTTCTGAGTGTGGTGTCTGCCAAGAGAGCAGAGAGGATTTGGCTGGCAGCAGATCTCCCATGGGCCCCTAGGTTCCACTCATCCTGCACACTAAGAGGTCAGGAGCAGCTGCCTGTTCATCGGGGGAAACACAGCCAGTCAGATGAGGTCTCTCTGAGCAGGACCCCTGCCCTGCTCCCCTACAGCAGCACTCACAGCAGTGCCCGAGCCTGGTGACACTACTGCCGTCGGATGCGCTAGGAGTGGGTGCTACTCAGCCACAGACACGTAAACAAGTGAACAGGACACAGATGAAAGCGGCCACCCAGAGTCCTTCCCAGAGGCCTGCAGCGTTGCTGAGCTCCTGTCTGTGTTTGGCTCAGGGGCTGTGAGCACAGGGATGTCACATCCCTTACTTGCAATTCTAATCTATGACCTATGAAAAAGTGCCAAGTCCTTCTCTGTGTCTTACTCTCTCTTTTCTCTTCAAGCCCCTCTCACCTCCTCTGCTTCTGGGTTGAAAGGGAATCTGGGCACTTCTGTTGGGTTTGCAGGTAAGCTCTGTTTCTATTTCCCCATACCACTGTATTAGAAACATCAAATTCTGAAAAGTGTAATTAATTTCAACCTTACATGCAGCAAGGCCCAATACAGTCATCCCTCTTTAATGAAAGCTCTTGGATAGACAATGGACCAAATAAACTTCCATCGTCATTGCAAATCTGAGGAGACTTAACAATATTACAGTACGCTTATAAAATAATAGTTTTCCAGCTCTACAATAATAATTCCTAGATTTTTTCCTGCGCTGTGTGTCTGAGAAAAATACAACAGACCTCTAATGACCCACTACAGCCTGGTGCAGGTAGGACAATCTTCAAGATTACTGGCAAAAGTGAGGCTTGGTGGAGAACCGAGACCTGGGCTTTCCCACGCCAAGGGCTGGCTTCCTCGGTCACAGCAAAGACCTTCTGTCCCCAGCTGAAGGGACCACGTGTCCCTGGCACGAGGACCCTGACAGGCCCTCAGAACTGAGCTTGCTTCTCTGCCTCTTCTTACATACCGCAAAGACACTAAAACCAAGACAAACCTTGCCAGGGGAAGTCTCCCCAACAGCTGTACTGAAGGAACAGAGGACCCTAACAATGTGTAACAAACTGTGAATCTGAGCCAATCATGGCAGCCACGCTCCAGCCAATTATCTCAGCAGCTGAGCTCCAGCCAATCACAGAGCCAGGCTCCAGCCATCACTCCCAGGTAGCGCCCATTCAAACCAGGGGCAGGATTCCAGCTCTGCCTGCCCCATTTCCCTTTCCGCACCCATTTTCTCTGGCTACAAATGTACCCTGCACCTGTGGAGTGGAGCCTTGTGAGTTACTTCTGTCCAGATGGCTGCTTAATTCAAGTGAAGGCCAATTTAGAGCTGCAAAAATAGATCTGTTACCATTTTGTCTTTCAGCAACACTCAAAAAAGAAAAAGTTACTGAGGTAACCATCTCAAGCTGCACAACTAATAGCGGGCCTGCTCCAGTTACATAGTTTTGAGTGGTGTTTTCATGACTGAGCAATGCTTTAGGGCTGCCGATCATGGAGGCACTGCCGAGAGGTGTATATGCGGAGAGGGGGGCAAAGCAGTGCTGATTTAGCCTCAGGTGTCTGTGCAGTCAGTGGATTGGAAACACAGGGAATTCTGAGAAGAGAATTTCAATGGGCCTACAGTACACAGGGGCCTCTGATGCAAGTTTTATTGCTTTTAAGCAGAGACGTGTTTTCTTACTTAACATAGCTTATGCTGTTTCGTGAAATAGTTTACACACTAAAAGATAATAAGGAGGCTTTGCTATTTATATGTATTAACTGCATGTGGCCCAAGACAACTCCTCTTCACTCAGTTCTGCCCAGGCAGGCCAAGAGAGTGCACAAGAGAAAGCTAAATTCTTTGGATCTCAGAATAAAATGGCATCTTTATCCCCTTGGCTCCTTCTAATTTGTTTAAATCTCTGCATCAAATTCCCCATTCTTTGAAGCATATTCTCCTTCATACCCCCTATAAGGAAATACTTTACAAGAGATTGTCTTTATAAGTAATCGTCTAAAAATAACTAAGCACAATGATTTACCACAGGAAGAACATTTCCCTGAAATGCTTGAGCACAAAAATGTTTAATTTCAGTTTTTCGGATTTTAGAATATTTATGGAGACTTTACCAACTGACCTGACAACCTAAAATCCGAAATCTGCAATGTTTCACGGGCTGACACGACTCTCAAAAAATTCTAGATTTGGGGAGAGCATTTCAGGTGTAGGGTTTGCAGATTAGGGGTCCTCTGTCTGTGTAAATAAATCCGTATTGGTTTCTTTTTCTTTGTGAGGACCAAGCTATAGACCACGGTCTGCGCTCTGACTGCAGAGGACACCACGGTAGGTTGGACATGTCCCTCCTGCCCCCACAGGGTCTCCAGGCAGCATCACTGTGGACAGGTCCCGGTGTTGGAGCAGCCTCCTTCTGACCCCTGAGGTCTCAGCCCACAGTCCCAGTGTGGCTGATACCGAAGAGTCTCCGTGCACCTCCTGCTCATCAGGGTCAAAACAGAACAAGCACTGAGCAGCACTCTCTGCCGGCTGCCACCAAAGCCTCCCCAGCTTGCAAATGCCACACCACAGCCTGCTGGCACCATCCGGGATCTGGGCTCCTCCCTGGCCCTGCTTTTCTCCACTGTTCTAGCTGGTCTGCCGTTGGTCGGTTACTCCTGGCCCCTCAGGTCTGCTGGCTGCCCTCTCCTCCTGCCGCACCCTTCTCACACAGGGCAGCCCTCTTGCCGACCGCTGTTCTCCTCGCATGGCCAAGAGTCCACTACCTGCACGGCAGCCAACTGTCTATAAATAACTTGGAGGGTGGTGTCTCAAAGCCTTTGTATCACCACGAGGAAACCAACGAGAGCTCCCTGAGGGCCTGCAGGTGTGGATGGCTTCCCACTGCTACCCCTGCCTGCACCTCCTGTGCCCTGAACTGGCCATCTCCTCCCCCGACTGGGACCACAGGGACAGATGTCTCCTGTTCCTCTGAACTGGATGAGGTCACTGAGCTCATTTATATCTTCCTCTGGTCTTGGTCTAGGTGTTGCCTCTCCCGAGAGTCCTCCAGCCTCCTTCCCCCTCTTTCTTTGTCAATAGTTCATCTGCTGCTCTGGCACATATGTGAGCCTATTGGCAGCTGAGTATGAGTCCACTTCCTTCGTGTCCCAGGACCATCGTCCCTGAGAGGGCAGGAAGAGCATCCAGTTGGTTCCCTGGCCGCTTGCACGGTGCCCTGCCCAAGCCCCATGTTTGGCAGAAGTTCGCTGGATGCATGAGGAGCTACGGGCAGAGGTGATGGTGCCAGGGCTGGGGTAACAAGGAACAAGTTGGCAAGCCAGGTCTTCTGAAGGAGAAATGAGGATGTATGGGGTGAAAGGACATAAAATTTTTTCTCTTTGTCAGTACTGTGCTAAGCACTGAAGTTCTCTAATCCATTTAATCTTCCCACATCCGGGTATCTCACCCACCTTCCAGGAGGGAGACCAAACTCAGAGTACCTGAGGCCCTGCTGAGGCCACAAAGTAGTGAATGGTATGACCAGGTCTGCTTGGGTTTCACTGTTCTCACAGCGCAGTGCCCTCGCCTGTTGTTATACCAGATGACAGGGAAAGCGCAGGACCAAGATCCTGTGTTCGTATGTCCCCCAGACAGTCGTTTCCATGCCAGCCTCTGCTGGAAGCTGCAATCTGCACATCTTCACATGGTCCCCAGCACGATGCATCAGGACCCACGCCAGTGCCCTCCACCTGACTGCATCACACCAGCAAAACCCTCTTTCCGAATGAGGTCATGTCCATAGGAACCAGGGGTGTGGGGCTGGACAGGCCTCTTGAGGACACGTCTACCCTCAAGGTGGTGATGCCAGCTATCATCAAGGGGCATTTCCTGCCTCCCCTACACCAGTTGCCATCTTTGTCTGCTTATGACAAACGAAAGGTTTTGCAAAGTGATGAGCAGTATGGGAAGAGGCCTTGTTAAGAAGAAAGGCCTAAAGAGAAGGGAAAGAAGACATTGCAGGGCTTTGTGTTAGCATATGAAGCTCCATTTGTTATTTTCTGGCGCACACTTGTGTCAAGGCTGAACTCTCAGCCCAGTGTTTATCAACTGCATTCCTTTCAAAATAGTCTATCAATCTGACACTTCCTTAAACCAAACTGACCTTCTACAATATGGAATAAATCAAGGTGGTTTAACTGTATTGACTGAAGAGTGTTCCCACCCTGAGACAAGAAGACGGCAGGCATCCGAGTCACTCAGCGTCACCCACTGGAGTGTGATTGTGGCAGGTGGGTGGAAGCCAGCGATCATCTCCTGCACCACAGCACAAATTAGAGGGATGGGAGCAGCCAAGCGCTCTCCTTGGAGAACCAGTGCCTGCCTCCCTCTGCAATTACTGATGTCCACACATGACTCAAGTAGTACTTTGGCCCAAGCCAGGACTGGTGGACACAAGAACAAAGCCAAGGGCAAGGACCCCGCTGCCTGGCAGTGAGCCACTGTGCCCTGCGCCTGCATACCTAGCCCCGGGCCCAGCTGAGCTCTCTGGTGGACAAGCTGCCGCTCCCCCTCCCACAGCACAGGTTAGGCATAGGACGTTCCCACCCCTAGCTCAGCACCCCTCTAGAAGAGAGCACTCACACTGGTGTGTCTTCTGGGACCACTGTGTGAACAGCCACAGATGGCACAGCGGCCCCGGAAAGAGCATGACTATTCGGCACTATCGTGCCCTGAACCCAGAGGAAGCCGGTGGAATCAGCCACTGCACATGGCCTGGAGCTCCAGGAGAGATGGCTGTGGGGTGTCTCCTTCCCAGTGCCCTCCCCGCACGCCCCATCAGGCATTAGGACAGCTGCCTCCAGAGTGCATGCCGGGAGCCTGATCTGAGTGTGGATGGGAAGTCTCTGGGTCACAGTGCAGAATGAAGCATGAGCCACTCAGAACAAGAGCCAACTGACTGAAGAAATAGTAGCTAATGATTTAGGATGAGAAAGTGGCGCAGTGCCACATGACAACTGCCCAGCCTGACTGTACTCGTGGAGCAGTGCACGTATAGGCTGCCACCCCAGCTGCTGGAGCACTGAGCATTGCTGTGCCATCGACAGGATGACCACCGCAGCCAGCGTCCCAGGCGCTCAGAGACCACCTGGCAAGGCCCACAGCAGCCAGCGCCAGGCCCTGAGCCTCCTCTAGGATAGGAAATGAGGTTCAACTTGTCCAAAAATGCAAGAAACTAGGAGGCTGGGCCCTAAACCCCATTCTGCTGGACTCCAGCACAACATGCTCTGGACCACAGCATGTCATGAGCACATGTGCAGGGCTGGGGAGTTTCTCAGGCGTGGTCAGTGACAGGGAGAGGGCAGGAGATGGACACAGCCCCAGGAGGGAACAACAGCATTAGCAGTGGTTTAAGGAAGGCCCACCCTACAGCCTGGGACACACACACACCCAGACAGCTATGTGTATATTCACACACTCACACACACAGGAACAGACATACTCGGATAGGTAGGTGTGCACACGCATACACAGCTGGGGCATACACACTCACACAGCTGGCACAGCCTTTGGACTGGGCTGGGTGGAATGAAACCTGTCCTCCACCTGCTCCCTCCCACTGGCATGGCCCAAGGGAGAGGCCACGTAGTGTCCGCATGGATGCTCAGCAGGGCTGACCCCAGCTCACTGGAGTGCACTGGGCAAACCCAGGGTGGTGTGCAGCTTTCTGCTTCCCAGCTTCTGTGCCTGTGCTCCTCAAGGCCCCAGCTGCCTGTGTCCTCCAGAGAGCAGGATCTCAGTATGCTGTCTGTGAGGCCCCAGCCTCCTGCTAAGCAGAGACCGCCCCCCCCATGAAGGAGGGAGACACCAGAGAGCCCGTCACCCCTCACCAGGAACCAGCCAGCTGCACCAGGCAGGGGGCTGTGCCTCACTGGACGCAAGTGATGTGGAAATCACCAAGCTCTCTCATAGCTCTCCTGAAAGCCGACGGCACAGTGTCTTGATGTCACCTGACCGAGGTCCACAGAGACCAGCACAGCACAGCTTACAGCCGGTAAGGATGAGTCTGACTGGGGAACGAAGCCACAGCCAGGGTGCTGCCTGCAGGCAAGTGGGAGTCCCCCAGCAAACGCCCCATGCGTCAAAACGGGGCCCCAGGACTGCATTCTTCCAGCAAGTAGATGAGGCTGAGCCACTTGCTGCGGCGATGCTCAGCCTGGAACAATGAAGTCAAAAATCCACAAGGCCCTTCAACGAATAACATATTCTGGATTTAATTACAGATAAAAGAAGTCTGATTTCTATGAAAAGATGAGAAACTGCATACAAAAATGGAAATCACCCCCAGAGTGTGCGAATGGCATTGTTTCTGTGTATTAGTGTGGAGTAAGAAAGCTGTGGGCTCTTGAAAGAGATTCCTTTCAAAGGGCTGTGAGGTGAATGAGGAGGAACCACCTAAGAGACATTTTCCGACTAAGCCAAGTTGGGCTCAGGCATGGGCTCCTGGCCTTGGCATAAGGTGACGCTTTCACTTGCCTGCCTGGGGAATTGCAGCTGCCTTCTCCTTCTCTGCAAGTATTTGTTGTGAATTGTGGTGGTCTTGGCCTCGGTGCCGCGTTAGCAGGACCCCATCGATAGGGCCCCGGCCCTCTACTCTGCCCCACCCCATCTTGACCTGCCAGGCTGGGCGAGTCCGTGGCTTGTGTTCTTGCCCTTCTTCACATGGAGCCCACACTTCCAGCTCCAGGGGTGACTTCAGACCTTGTCTCTGCCCCATGAGGTGGCAGAGTAGGGCTCAGGCTGCCTGCACTTCACCACACTGCCTAGGACCTGCTCCTCACCTGAGAAGTGCCCCTTGAAGGCCCACTCTTCACTGTGGAGACTCTGGGTGCTCAAAGAACACTGACTGATGGGCAACCCACTTTCTGGGCCCCATTTTGTCCCTCTCAGACAGAAGCTTTCCTTCTCTCAATAAATTCTTCCTACTTTAAAAAAAAAGAATACCAGCTCCAGGGCATGTCCAGAAACACATCCAGAGGGCCACAGAGAATCCCACAACAAAACCTCACAGTGTGAGGAGGCCACCCCTACAGAAAGACACCCGAGTGGCCATCGTGTCCACCTGAACTGGCCCACTGAGCTTCTGACCTACCTTTGCTCAGACCTCACCCCCAGGGGTCCTGGCCACACAGGGCAGATACCAAGGCAGGTGCCTGTGTCTGCAGTGTGGGATGGACACAAAAGTCATGATCACTGGGACACGAGTGTGTCCCCAAGACTCGGCAGGGCTCTGCTGTGAGGGACACTGGCTGGTCACCAAGGTGTTCAGGAAATAAGCATTTTAGCAAAGTTTCAATCATTTTCCTCTCAACATCAGTAAGTCCTTCAAACATCACAGGGAGAATAGGAACAGTTGTGGATTACAACCTTAAAACCAGCTGGGGGAAAGCAGCTGTTCTGCAGGGTCTGGCTGAAATGTTTCTCCTGGCCCCAGTGTAGGGTGGTCCACAGCGGCCCTGGTGTAGACAGATCAACCCAAGGAGGTGTGTGCTGCTGGAAGACACAGCGGCTCTTCAGGGAAGGCTCTTTCTGCACTAAGGGGATCTCGTGAAAGGGGAAAGGTGTTTTCCACATCTTGCTCTCACCCTCAAGCGCTTACTTAGCACCCGTATGGGCAGGCCCCGAATGTGCGAAGGATGCTTCAGTCCCTCCCACATCCTCCCACTACAGCGGGCGGCCCGTAAGAGCAGAGCATGCCTGCCACAGCATCCTTGCTTCCGTCACCAGAGAAGTCATAGTTCAGCAGGTCGATGGGACTGGGTGATGCAAAGAGACTAAAGCTCAAACCAAACCAAACACTGCCAGTCAACAACGGAGTCCATGTGTGCTTCTTTCTACACAAAACCACAAATGGGCATCTGTACCCACAGCAGCCTTGCAAAGCAGCGATGTGGGTGGGAGGTGTGTGACGCGGGGAGTGCCTATCTGCACATTTTAGACATGGTAGAAACTGTAATTGCTCTTGCTGAAGACTTCACTCTGAATTTGCCTTCTCGTGCTTTGCAATTGTAATAAGACAAGGTGCAAACTGTCTTCAGACCCAAGGGAATATGTGAACACCACCTTAATCAGCACTAGCAGCCAGCATGGACCTGAAGTGTACTTCTGAGCTGCTTGTGGACTCTATGCTAACTCTGGCACCGTATCTTCAAGGGACCTTGAGCGGCCACAGGCTGTGTGAGCCCCAGCCACGAGCCTCTTGTCACAGAGCTTTCCTAGTGCTCAAGTGCCGGAAACGGAGTAAGAGGGCCCCAGGCCTGGGCTGGGCTCCTTCAGCATTTGAGGCCTGGGTCCCACACCTCCACCCTCATTGCTGGTGCACTGCTTCTCATCTAACCCTTGAGACACCACTGCCTCTGCAAACATACTCTTTCTGTGCAATTTGGCACCGTATCTATGGTTCTGAACAGCCCGGCAGTGCCCAGGCACACAAAGCCAATGTAAGTCTTAGGCAAACAATGAAACTGACAATTTGTTAGCCCTTTAGCATTCACTTTTGCTCTAGTGTCAAACTCTTCTACTTCATCTGATCCTAAAGCAACCTCATGGAGTATCGTTCCTCATCCTGTCTGACAAAGAACTTGAAAGGTGCACATGGGTTGTCGAAGTGACAAGACAAAAAGTAGCAGTGGGCTTTGAAGTGAGGTACAGAACCCCAATTTCCTCCTCTTCCACCCTTCTGTATTTCCAACCTTGCTGCTGTGAAATAGCAGGGAGGACCCCAGCCGTGGAACCGGGTTCCGTGGTTTCCTGATCCGTGAAGCTGGGGAAGGGCTCCCGGCTGCACTGTGGTGGGCGGGATGCGTGGCATTCTCTGAGCAGATGCTCAGAGCTGGCTGCCCCGAGCCAGGGGGGAAGCCTGGGAACCCCAGGTCCCTCTCGCCCACACAGAGCGATTTCCACATCGCCTTGAGCTTGGGAGGACGCTCAGGACTCGCACCCTGGGCTCTGATGCAGACACAGCCTGGGAAAACAAGTGCAGTCTCAGGCAGTGGACCAGGGTCCACAGGCCTCATGCGGATGCATTGCAGGGGGATGTGAGCACAAGCCAGTGCTGAGTGACACAGAGCCTGGTGTTTCGTCACCCTGAGCCCAACCTCTCCTGACACTGGTCGCACAGTCCAGCAGGTGGCCTGAAGATGGTGACAAAGGAACTGCTCCAAAGTATTCACTCACATCGGGTCGTAACCTGATGAGCACCGGTTTTTGTAACTCCTGATTACAGAGCCATGGCCACCTGAGTCTCCCCCACCAGCCTGGCCGTGGGATGGATTCTGGATGCCAGTGGTGCTGACCTCCATGCTGGCCACGTTTTGCACAACACCAAGTTGTGTCCTGGCTGTGTGGCTAGAAGCGATGCTGTCACTCCCACCTGTGCTGACTGCTCACACATAGAAATGCTCACTCCTCACAGGCCACTTGCACCTGTCGGGGACTATCAACCATCACCAGACAGGAGCCACCAGCTGTCCCGCAAGGGCTCCTGCAAGGTCCTGCACCAGTACCGCTCGGATTGGGGAGTGGGGTGTGTGGAAGAGGTAATGATGCTGGCAAACAAGGAAATCCCTCTGCTGATGAGCAAGGTCTCACTGAGTTGGCACAGGGTCCCTCTGATGTGCAGGGGAGCCCTGCAGACTGTGGAGGAGTTCCCCAGATGAAAGAGCAGAGTCCTACTGACCAGGGAGGAAGCTCCCCCTGATTGGGGCTGAGAGTCTCCCTGCCTGGGGAGCAGGATCCCCGTGACTGGGTGGTCTTCCATGAGCACCCCCTGCAGTGACTCCATGGTGTCCCATCCTCATCCACCCTGGAGGATTTCCAGTCCCATATGGCAGCCAGTTTGGTCCCTCCACACCCAGACCTGTCACTCTAGTCATACACTTGGGGTTCCTCTCATGAGGAGATGAGATCCCTCCAAGCCAGCAGGACCTGCCCTCCACCTCTCTGCACCCCGTGCCAGGCAGAGGGTCTGCAGCTTGACCTCTCCCTTGCATCTAGGTCTCCTCACCCATCCCATCTTGGGTCTGCCCTAGCGTGGCCTCCCAGAGCCTATGTGTGGCTCCTGCCCCCAGCTCCATGGCCCTCCTGATTTTCTCCATGGCACTTGGCACTTCTTGAGGATTATGTCTTACTGCATACAGAAAGGAAGGGGCAGAACCAAAGTGGAGTCCCGTGAGGTGCCCAGGCTGGCTCTCCAGCAGGGAACTGGCTCTCAGGTGGCAGTGAGCTAGGACTGGCAACAGATTCCGCTTTCTCAGTAGCTGGGCACCTCCTTGCCTGTGGGTAATGCACCGCTGGGTCATCAGCCAGCCTGGGATTCCCCTCACTGTCTTCTAAGCAGGAACCAGGGATGCAGCTCTATCTTTCTATTTTCTTTTCTCATCACCAGAAAAGGAGAAGGCATGCCTTAAAAGCAGGGTGCCTGTGCGCAGCAAACCCTCTGTGGGAATACACTCTGCGTATCACCACACGGATGCCTCTAGGAGCCCATTTCATACTCCCTAGATGTTTAGTGATGAAAAGACTCTTTTCTATACTTTGCTTTTGAAATGCATAATCTGTCAATTCATTCAAGAAAGAAAGTAAACTCTGTTTCCAAGTAATAATCAATACAGAAGTCGGAACCGAAAATAGTTGTTTTTATTTGCTTCCCATGTGGGCATCTCTGTGACATCAGGCCTCATCTGGGAGCCTGGGGCCACCCTCTGGCTGCTCCCTGCAGCCCCTCTGTGGGTGTCTTCCCTCTCCCTCTGCCACTCTGTGCCCCTCACAGTTGTCCTTCCCATTCTTCATGGCTCTACTCAGAATTCAGAGGTGGCTGGGTGCCCAGGTGCCTGCTCTCTTTCTAGCACCGCCCTCGCTGTCACTCTCATTGCCGGACCTGGGCCAGTGGCTCTGCAGGATCCTGACCCCTGCCTTCCCTGAGCTGAAGGGCTGACGACAGGAGCCCTGAAGCGCAGTGCTGAGGCCAGAGGCAGGGCAGCCTTGGGATGGATGCCTGACGAAGCTGTCCCGGCCTCTGCAACAGCCTCCACGCCCAGCCGTCCTTGCTGGGATTCTGCTCCTCTATGTCTTGGAGGAGAATTCAGGCCCTGGAGTTTTGCTCTAACTCATCCATCCTTCTGTGAACACAAAAGTTCTGTGAACAAAAAAAAATGGTCTTGGCCAGCGGCCTCTTGTGACCTCTTCCAAGGAAGCCTCTTGTTTCCCATTCAAAGATGCAGCTGCCTCTCCGTGGCCACGACTCACCAGGTTCTCCATCTACTCCATCTCTGGATGGCAGTGGAGATGGCTTGGGGACGTGGCAGTCAGTGGTGCCACACAGCTCTGCAAGGGAGTGGCTGGTGCAGCCACAGAAAAGACCTGAGGCAAGCTGGCCATGTGAGAACAGAGGGCGACTCACGCCACTCCCGGATCCACCCACACCAGACACAGATGCCAGTGTGGCCTCTGGCCCAAGCCTCCTGACTCTGCCAGCCACAGTGAAGACTGAGCCTGAGTCTTCACGGGTGCTGAACAGAATTCCCATGCTGCAAAGCCCCAGCTGACTGGATCCTGGTGAGCCTGTCCCTGCATGTCCTGTCATGTTGGGCTCCTCACCAGCAGCCCCCTGAGACCTGTTCTAGTCCTCTAGTCTACCCAGGCCAGTATCTCTGGAGATGCCTGGTCCTTGGGCATTGCTCTCCATCCCCCGTCCTTCCTGCAGCCCTGTCTAAGCTGGGCTCCCCAACTGCAGTCTGTGCTCCAGGTTGTGCCACTCCAGAGCTGCATGATGCTCTGTCCAAAAGAGCCTCTGAAGGCAGCACATGAGAGCCATAAAGCATGATAGGCACTGGTGATCTGCCATGAAGATGGACTGCACCAAGTGTGTGCACCAGGGCTCAGTTCACTTTCCTTTCAAACACTCAGGCCTGGGCAGCCTTGGTGCCAGCCAAGTGTGGACTGAACTCTCTTGCGTTGGGTGCATGGAGCTGTGGGGTCCAGGTGATTTGGCCAGAGCCCAGTGCAGGGTCAGCATTCAAGGGAAGCTCTGGAGAGAGGAGGCCTCTCTTTCCGCAGACAGCATGGCAGGAGCCACCACTCCACCCAGGAAGAATAAGTCGGGGATTTGCTCGCCGCACTGGGTTGCTCAGCTGCACGGACTGAGAGCCAGAGAAGCCAGATCCGCTGTGAGCTGAGCTCTATGCCAAGCTATCAGACCCTAGAAAGGAGATGTTTGCCGCCTGAAATGTAAAGCAACTCCACAAGCCAGGTCTCACAGGCTTCCATTACCTGGGTCAGGTGGGCCCCACTGAAACCAGAGGGAAGGGACAGGTGCCTGGGGACATGCAGCTGCTGGAGTCAAACACACACCAAGGGAGCACCACACACTGCCAACCCAGCTCTGCAGAGTCAGGCAGCCAGTGTCTTCAGGAAGGGCCTGGTCTTGGGACATACTGGGGATGCAAGGCAATTTCTGGCAGTAAATCACAAGCGTCAAAGGGTTACCAAGTAGGGTCTCTCAGAAAGGGAAGGCAGCAAACACAAACATCTGTTTCTAAAAGACGATTGGCTACATTTTCTTTAAAGGGAAATGCAAAATTTGATGAGGAATTTTCTGTTTAAGAATAATCCCCAAAGCGTCTCTTGTCTAGAGAAAGAAAGGAATTTTTCTGTTCTGGCCTCTGTGACTGAATGATGTGGGCCACAGGACCAAAGTCGCCGCTAGCCATGCCTGTGTGCCCCACAGCTGCTCCTCTGACAGTTGGAGTCTCCTGTGCAGACCCTCTCATTTTAGTACCCGCTCATTCCTTCTGTTCACACACAAGTTCAGAAATCGGGCAAAATTTCCGGGAGAGAATCACCTGGACAAGGAAGGACTCGCACGGTGAAACCCAGCTGCCTTTGCTATTCAGTGAAAACCCACATGGTGCTTGATGGGGCCTGATGTGGCATCAGCAATGTACCATTAAGCTTCTTATCATTCTGTATAAATTTGCAAAATAAATGCTCTTTAAATTCTCTTGCCGGGGTTTCCGCTCTCTTCGGTAATCACAAAAGATGTCCCGGATGTTGTGTCACCCAGCACCAAGTACTCACAGATTTTTGGACAGCCCAGACCTCCCCAGTCATGTCAGCAGAAGCCCTGTCAGGTTCTTTGCGCTGCTGGTGCAGGCAGCAAGACCACCACTGTCTTTCCAAAGTAGGTAGCTTGCAGTGTTGCTAGCAAGAGCCAGTGCTATCTTTTAAACCGAGACTCCATAAGAAATTCTTTCTAGGTTTGAACTCCTTTCTTGTCACTTCACAGGTGAGGTTGCCAGTTGGTGAGATGTCACGCTTTATGGCACCAATGTCCTCTGGCAGACAGGGACAGAGTACCCACTACCCTTGACATCTGTGCTGGCTGCCTGACTCTAAGATTCTCTTGCTCTCACACTTACGTTTTATAATCTTTTTCCCTTGCAGCATTCGCTACACTCATAATAGTATAACATTACTTCAAATATGGAAGGAGAGAGTGTTTTTATAAATTATGCATGGATGTTAACAACTTTGCACATGTACAACAAGCAAGAAACATTGTGGCTTGCACATCTACCGCAGTTAATATAAATGCACTGGAGTAAGTTGGGAAATCGAGCATTTGGAGAGTTGTTGATATGAGACTCAACATCCATTTGATATGTAATTTCCCCCTTGGTACAACACATTAGTGCATGACATGAACACATTTGAAACGACCCAGAAACTAGATTTCAAATAATCAAACTCATTTTCCCTTGAAAGCAATAAAATAAATGAAAGGATATTATCTGTGAGTATATTGTCATGATTTAAAAAAAAAAAAGATAAAAAGACCGCATTGCATTCCATTTTATTCCCCTCACGGCCTCCTTAAGTTCCGGCAAATCCAATTTCAGATGAATTACTTCCCAGTCCTGGGGTGAACCGTCAAGTGTGGAACAGCCAAGGGTGCGTTTCTGCATACGAACCTGACAACGGACAGGTCTTCTGCGTGTCAGTCACCACTTCTGATTAGGACTGTGCATGGGTGCACCCCATGGCTGCTGGGGACAGAGGGCTGCAGCTATCACAGCTCAGTCCCTGCCTCCAGGTGGCCACGTGTTCAGAAAGACACCTCTGGGGCCCCCCTTCCCAGGCTGCAGGAGGCTGCTCTGCTGCATGAGGACACCTTACCCTGCATGTCACGTACTGTCTCCAAATGCTTCCCAAGAAAGCATGGTGACAGAGCGAGGCCAGGCATCCAGCTCTCTGCAAAGCCCACATCCCTCAGACCTCTGGATTTAGCACAACTTTTGCAAAGGATTTCTTTCTTTCTTTCTTTCTTTCTTTCTTTCTTTCTTTCTTTCTTTCTTTCTTTCTTTCTTTTTCTTTCCTTTCTTTCTCTCTCTCTCTCTCTCTCTCTCTCTCTCTCTCTCCCTTCCTTCCTTCTTGTTGCTTTGGTTTGTTTTTTGAGACAGGGTCTTGCTATGTAGCCCAGGTTGGCCTCGAACTCATGGTGATCCTCTTGCTTCAACCTCCCGAGTGCTGGGATTACAGGCACACTCCACCATACCCAGCAGGAACTTTATCTAATCAAAGCCTGTCAGTGCCCTAATCACGACCCTCAGCAAATGGGTGTTTCTCAGGGCAGAAAGGCACTCTATGAGCAAACTCAGCAGCAACTAAGGCAGAGGAACTGGTGCATTGTTCCACCGTGGAATGGCAGCTCCTGTATGCTGTGCTGTTCACCACCAACAAAGAAAGTGCATCAATAGGACGCCCTTGCAGCGAGGCCTCAGGTATGCACAGAGAACTGAAAACCCAACTCTTTAAATCAGCTTGTGTTGCATTTACCATTGAAAAAACAAAATACTTAAATTTCAGTAACTTTCAGTAAACAATAATTCACTTCCATGCTGAGGGCTGACTGAAACAGAATTGTGTTCGGCCCTACCTGGACAGCACCCTCAGCCTGGTCTCTCATAAATGACTATAAAGTATGAAGAGTCCCTCCTGCCAAGTCACCCCAGAGCACCGGAGCTAAGGCTCCCCCGGATTGCTCTTCTTAGAAAATTGTACAACACACTTTACACGATTGCTCCATCCATCCAAAAATAATTGGGAAATGCAAAAAGTATGTCCTCTACTGCTATTTGCTCTTAAGCTGCTAGTGAGTGATTTGTGATTTTCTATTCCATGATCATATAACCAAGGCCACTCTCGCTCCATCAGGGCCCAGGTCTCAGAAACGCCAGAAACTCGAGATCTGTCAAGATTACAGTCACTCAGACCACCTGGCCTGCACTCAGCCCCTGCCGGCAGGGACAGAAGACATGGAGGGACCTCTGCATGACGCAGCACTAAAGCCTCAGAACAGGTCACACAGCTCTGTTCCCACTGGGTGTTGCACACGCCGACTCTTGTGACTCCAAACCTCTCAAATGCAAAGCTGAGGTTTCCTCCTGTCAGAAGGTTGGCGAGTTACACATGGCAGAAACCCAAAAAATGTGACCCAGGTGGCACTGGCTTGGATGGCCACATCTCTGCCTTGACTGTGTGGTATGCACACATGCACGTGGAAACAGCCTTACCTGTGACCTTCGCGACGTCTGCAGTTGTCACATTTCGGGCATTGGCACTCACTTTGAAGGTCACTGCTGGCCCTAGGACCCTGGAAGAGACCATTCAGGAACAGGTCATTACCAAGACATCACAGGGGCCTCCCCAGAAAACCCCAACAAGTGAAAGCACGAGTTCCAGGGGCCGTGTGCTGCGGCTGTAACCTTCACCCCAACCCCAGGCTGTTTAGCTGTGAACTGTGACTCGGCTTCCATCTCCAGCAATTCTGTCAGCAGGTTTGCTGTAAACACACCCTGCAGAGGGATACATCTTATAAAAGTGTTCAGACCCATGAAAGGACCCAACACTCCCCCAGGGAAACAGGCAGGCAGGCAGACAGACAGACATTCCCCCAAGGGAACGGGAAGCACCATGTGGACCCAGGCCTTGTCCAGAGCTCCCAAGGGGGCATCAAGAGTTAGAGCAGGAACAAGACAAGTTTTTCAAACTGCTCATGACAGGAGCCATTTAGAAAACCAACACTGCTGTGTATAAAAATACCTGGCAGGGAATAACTTGACAAGAATTGCCAAAATCATCTGAGCCTTTGTGAACAACACCACATTCAACATGATTTTAAGAAACAACTCATCTGAAGACCTCTGTGCCTGAAGGACAGCATGATGGGTACATAGTAGGTCTGGCCAGCTGGGGAGTCCAGTTTGGCTTTGAAAGCTGAAACCATCTCCACAGTGGCCATCCTCAGAATGGCCCTCAGACACCTTCTGACCTACATGAGGACAAGAGGTGGAGAAGAAGCCACCAGGGATGGAGGGGCAGGAGAGAAAGT
>RJWT010023802.1:0-16701 GCA_004365215.1 Cuniculus paca | reverse complement strand
CTTTTTTTATTTTTATTTTGAAGAGAATATAACCAAAAAAAAAAAGAAAAACAGAATAGTCAATCACAACAAAACAATGAACATGGTACATGACTTCAAAACAGGGTAAAAGGGAATCAATAATGGCTACCATAATGCCTCTTGTTATCTTCAATATGACTGCCCATACCATCAGGGATAAATAAAATCAACAAAATAGAACAGAATAAAACCAGTAAAAAAAAGAATGAAAGCAATACAGAACTTCAAGATAATAGTAAAACAATGGCTACCATAATGCTTCTTGTTATCTTCAGAATAGTTGCCTATGCCTTCAGACATAATACAGTCAAACAACACAGAATAGAGTAAAATCAATCAAAACAAAACAATGAAAGCTATACTGGACTTTGAAACAAGATAATTGGAAATCCATGATGGCTGCAATTATATATTTTGTTATCTTTGTAATAGCTATCCAAGCCAACAAATATAATAAAATCAAACAAAACAGAGCAAAACCAAACTAAAGAGAACACTGAAGACAATATAAGTTTCAAATAATGATAATAGATTAACAATGGCCACTGCCTTCCCTTTCTAGATAATTCCTCCCTTTTACTTTCATCTATGTATTGTGCATTTTGGATCCTACTAACTCCTTTAGTTTGTTATACTATGGAGACAGCATGAAATTCACCCATGTGACTCTGAACCATTTCATCCATAAGCATGATCTCAAGTTATATCCATTTACCTATAAGAGCCTCGAGGTTATCTTCCTTTATAGCTGAGTAGACTTCCATCACTTAAAATGTCATGTTTTTCTTATCCACTCTGCAGTTGATGGGCAAGCTACCCCTACTTTATTTCTGGCTCCCTGTCACATTGAGCATTGTTTTCTCTCCTTTGACTTTCAGTCTATGAATTTTCTTTCTAATTAAATATGTTTTTTGTGTAAAGCATATTGTTGGATCCTGTCTCCTGATCCACGCTGCCTGTGTTTCTTTCTAGTGGTGCATTGAGGCCATCTACATTAATAGTTATGACCCTCTTGCACTGTGTTGTCTCTGCCATGCTATTTTTCTGCCATTTGTTCCATATTTTCCCTATCCATTCAATTGTCTGTCCCTGCTTGATGGCCCCCTCTGCCATTGTTCCTGAGACCATGGTCACTTTTATATCTCTCTAGAATGTCCTTTAGTATTCTTTGTAGGGTTGGTTTGGTGGTCATGAATTTCTTGAGTTGTTCTTTGTCATTGAAGTATCTTATTTCTCCATTACTTTTGAAAGAAAGTTTTGCAGGGTCCATCAGTCTGTGTTGGAAGTTGTTTTCTTTCAGGACTTGCAATATTTTACTCCAGCCTCTTCTTGACTTGATGGTTTGTGTTGAGAAGTCTGCCGTGATTCTGATAGGTTTTTCTTTATACGTGATTTGTTTCTTTTTTCTAACAGCTTTTAATATTCTGTTCTCATGTTGAATTTCTGGGATCTTGATTATTACATGTCTCAGTGTAGATTTATTTTCATTATGGCTAGCTAGAGTTCTGTATGCCTCACTTATTTGAATGTCACTTCCCTTTTCCCATGCTTGGGAAGTTCTCTGAAATTATTTCTGTAAGTAGAGTCCTGATGACATTTGTCTTGACCCCTGCTTTTTCACCACCTTTTATTCTTAAGTTATGTTTCTCTGCATTTTCTTGCAGCCATTGAATTGTTACTTCCTGGGTCCTTGTTATTTTTAAGATATCTTTCCTTTCACAATCACAAGCTTCAAACCTGTCTTCAAGGTTTAAAAGTCTATCTTCAGTTTCTTTCCAATGGTTTTGCCAGATTTCAATGGAGTTTTCATTTTCCTGGCTATCTCTTTGAATCTGTTTCTAGCATGCTAAATCTCTCTTATATTGTTCATTCAAGGTTTCTTTCATTTTCCCATGCTCCTCTTTTATTTATCTGTGTCTCCTTTAGGTATGCTTACCAAATCTTTTATTGAGTTTTTCATTTCTTCTTTTACCTGGAATAGTATTTCTCTTCTAATTTCTTTTAGAGCCTCATGAAGTTGTTTCTTTTCTTCAGTTGAGATCACTTCAGACTTTCCAGGTGTGCAACTCATGATCTGTTCCATGTTTACCTCTCCTGGACTTGCGCTGCTTGGGTTGAAGACCAGACACTGCCTTTTCCTTCTTCATCTTGACATATTCCTTAGTTCTTCTGGACACGTGGGTAGTAGGGTTCCAGGCACTTCCCACATTGGCTACAATTTCTATGAAGCGAGACTGTTTGGCTTTTCTAGCCTGTGCTGGCTACAGGTATCTGATGGTAGTCCTTCAGTGTGTGGGTCAAGGCTGTGTGTTGATCTTATCCAGCCTGGGTTGGCTTCCCTATAGCTGGTGGAGTGTGTGCACAGGTGGGGTTGCCTGTGCTTCTGGACTGAGCTGGGTACCAGCCCACAATAACCCTCGGAGTGTGCGTGGGGGCAGAACTGGCCATGGTCTAGGGGCCTGAGCTGGTGGAGAACCTATGCAATGGCCTCTGGAATATATGTAGGGGCAGCACTCACTCCAATCAATTTCCACGTGTCTGTACCCAACTAAGAGCTGCTCAAGGAAGCTGGCAGCAGTTTTGGTTCTGGGCTTATCCTGCCTGACTCCAAAATGGGTCCCAGCCAATTGCTCTCTCCCATGGGTGAACTGCATCCTCTGCACTCACCGACAGCCAGTGTAGTCTTCTGTGTATGCCACTCTTTTCCACTGCTACATCTCTTTGCCGAGGCCTCTGGGGTCACCAGCAGCCACCATGGCTGTGACCCCATGTCCCCAGGTTCCAACAGCTCCTCTTGCATGATGAGTCTGGCTGCAGGCTAAGGCACCACCAGCTATCACCTTCTTCTTCATTTAAGTTTTTCTTTTTACTATCTCTATGGTCTTCAATTCACATTTTAGATTCTTCCTGGGTCCAATGGACCCACTTCCTTCCTTCTTGTTTTCCCCATGATGCTATATTCCTGCATCTTTACTGTATCTCTCAAAGAGACTGTTTACTCAGCTACTTATTGTTTCACCATCTTCCTGGAAGTCCTGGGCTTTTCTTTCTTCATAAGTTTTTAATTACATTTTCAATTTCATTTGCTGAATATTGTGTTATTCAGATTTTTTGTATCTTCTTGATTCTCCTTTGGTAATTCACATGTATTTAAGAATCTGTCCATTTCTTCTGTGTTTTTTGTCCTAAGAGAGTAAAGATTTTCCAAATAGGTATTGGTAATCTTCTGAGTTTCCACAGGATCTATGGTAATTTCTTCCTTTTCATTCCTCAGTGCATGAATTTGAGTCTTTACTCTTTTTGATAAGGTTGGCTAAGGATTTATCAATTCTATTTACTATTTGAAAGAAAAGTCTTTGATTCATTAATCCTTTTTATTTTTTTGTTAGTCTAATTGCATTAATTTCTACTCTGATTTTTATCATTTCCTTCCTTTTATGGCCTTTGGACTTCACTTGCTCTTCTTTGCTAGAAGCTTGGGGTGCAACATTAGATTTTTTTTGTGCTTGTTCTGTTTTCTTTATGTGAGAATTCATCACCATAAATATCCCTTTCACTGAATCCCACACATTCTACTATGTTATATCTGCATATTTGTTTAATTGTAAGCATCGTTTAATTTGTTCTTTAATTTTATCTGTGACTCATTGGTTATTCAGGAGGGTGTTATTTAATTTCCACTTGTTTATGGAGTTTTCACAGTTTCTTTTGCCACTAATTTCCAATTTCGCTGCACTATGGTCAGATAATATCCATGGGACAATTTCAATTCCTTTGCATTTACTTAAGTATGTGCTATGGGCTAGTATATGGGCTATTTTAGAGAACATCCTATGTGCAACTGAGAAGTATGTGCATTCTAATGTTGGGTGGAACACTCTAAGTATCTACTAAACCCATTTGTTCACAGGTTTGGTTCAGTTCTGGTATTTCTTTTGTGATCTTTTTGGTTGGTTGACCCATCTATTTGTGACATTGGGGTATTCAGGTCCCCATTTACAACTATGTTATTACTTATTTCATTTTTCATTTCTATTAATATTTGTCTTATGTAGTAGGGTGCTACCATATTTGGTGTATACATATTTAAGGTTGTTATCTCCTCCACTTGAAGTTTTCCTCTAGCAAATATATAGTGACTTTCTTTTTCTGTTTTGATCATTCTTGTTTTGAAGTTCACATCATTTGCAAAAAGAGCAGCTACCCATGCTTTTTTACATGTTCCTGTTGCATGGAGTATTGTTTTCCAACCTTTACTTTCAGTGTATTAAATGTATTTCTCGTATAGAGCATTTCATTTAAATGTGTTTCTTGCTCCATTCTTTCACTGTGCTTCTTTTGATTAGTTTTTGAGGCCATTTATATAGTTGGTTATAAATGATATGTACTGACTTAGCTTTGTCATGTTTTTAATTGCTGTTTGTTCCCTGATTTTTACCTCCATTTAATTGCTTGCCCTGCTTGGTTTTTTATGTTTTTGTTCTTGGAATTTTGGTCATTTTTATCTCTGTCTAGAATATCTTGTGTACTCTTTTTAGTTCTGCATTAGTGGTCATGAGTTTTTCAAGTTGTTCTTTGTCATGGAAGTATCTTATTTCTCTTTTAATTTTGAAAGATAGCTTTGCAGGGTGCATCAATCTGAGTCAGAAGTTTTTGTCTTTCAGAACTTGAAATACTTCCTTCTAAGCTCTTTTTAAGTTGACATTTTTCATAGAGAAGTTTGCCATGATTCTGATTGACTTTCCTTTATAGGCGATCTGTTTCTTTTCTCTAACATCTTATCATATTCTGTTCTTGTGCTGAATTTCTGGGATTTGATTATTATATTTCTGGGTGTAGATTTACTTTTGTTATGACTAAATGGAGTTCTGTGTGCCTTACTTATCTAAATGTCAGAATCTTTTCTCATGCTTGGAAAATCTGCCATTAGTTTTGAATTTAGTCTTTTTTTTTTGTTTTTGTTTTTTGTTTTTGTTTTTGTGGCACTGGGGATTGAAGTCATGACCTTGCGCTTGCTAGGCAGGCACTTAGGCCACTGAGCTAGATCCCTAGCCTTGGTGTTTTTCAGACAGGGTCTCACTATGTCATTCAGGCTGGCCTTGAGCTCACTTTGTAGCCCAGGCTGGTCTCGAACTCACAACGATCTGCCTGTCTCAGCCTCCCGAGTGCTGGGATTACAGGTGTGAGCCACCACACCCAGCTTGAATTTAGTCTTTTTATGTTATCTGTGCTGACTATTTCTTTTTCATTGACACCTATTAGACTTATATTGTTTTCTTTCATCATCTTGAATTTGTTGAACTGTTATTTCCTGATGCCTTGTTATTTTTAAGGGACCTTGCCTTTTGTGATCATTAGCTGTGATCTTGTCTTCAAGGTCTGAAAGTCTGTTTTCAATTTTGTTCAGTTATTCCAGCCTTCAATTTAATATTTAATTTCCTGGATAACTGTTTGAGTCTATTTCATGCATTCAATTTTTTTCTTATATTGATCATTTAAAGTTTCCATCATTTACCAATGCTCTTCAATTTTTGTAGTCTATGTTTACTCTAAATTTGCTGAACAATTCTTTCATTATGATTGCCACTTGCTTTTTCTTTTGTTTGTTTTTTCTAAGAGATTATTTCTGAACTTATTTCTTCTGTAATCTCAGGCTTTGTTTCTTCAGTTTCTACCTATTTGGAAATTTCAGGTGTATGTCTTCCACTTTACTCTACTTTGTTGTCTCCTGGACTTGTTCTGAATGGGTTGGATGTCTGAGGTGGCATCTTGCTTTTGCATCTTGTAATGTTCTGTTTCAAAAGGTTTTTGTATTGGTTTGGTTTGTTTTCTGTGTTTATCCTTGTAAGTTTTTGTATTAGATAGATACAACATTAGTATCAAGTTCTTTCTTCTAAAATTGTGTTTTTCAGGCATGTTTCCTGTATGTAGGAGGTTCTTGGAATGTGTCTGTCCCAAGATCATACCTTTCCAATTAATTAAGAGTGAGATGTTGGTATCAATTTGACTCTGTCCCCAGTCCTTTGATGCTGAAGTGCAGTGCAGTTGTTTCCCCAGAACTTCCCAGGATTGTTGCAGAAGTGAGAATAAATGATTAAAACAGTTATGACATCCTAGCCAAAGTAATATAATTAGCATAGTACCAACCACAGTTTAGAAACTGTCAAACTGTGATAGGTCTTAATTTTGTACCTTCAACAGTAGAAGCAAAATCTAGTTATAGGATAGAAAAGATTGTAAATTGGGAGCTTGTATGCAAACTGTTTCCCCTTGGTAGAGTGGTTTTAGCCTTTGGTGGGGTAATCTAAGAAGAACAGTGGATACAACAAAGAAAACTAAAAAGAAATAAAGTAGAATCCAGGCTGAAGGGCAAAACATGATCATGCAAGCTTTGGGAAACTAGAGTGCAGAAGAGAAAGAATGAAGGAGTAAAGAAGGAATTATTGGATTTGACCAGAAAAATTAGAAAGACTATTCACTCAAATGAAAATATGATTAAGTCTAGGGAGGTAAATTGAGGAAGGGGGAAAGAAGATCAAATAAAATATAGATAAAAGACAAAAAATGTCAAAAGAAAGGGAAATAAACCAGTCAAAAAAGATGAAAAATAAAATTAAATTTTAAAAAATGCCACTGTTTTCCACCAAGTGTTCAAAGCTACTGGAGAACCCTGCGAAGTCTTCTGTAGGGTTTTTGCATAATATGAGACTGATTTGGCCCCAGAAATGGTGGCTTGGGGCTAGAGTCTTCTACTAGTTCTTTCTATATGTCCCTTAGTGGCCTCTCATTCCTTACCCTGCTTCTCCAGTTACTGTGCTGCTTTCAAACACAGCCAGGGGCTGTTCCCAGTCTTGAGCACCATTGACTCCTCCTGGTCCTTGCTCTGCCTTCTGTGTTACTCTTCCAGTGGCAAGCCTTTGCCCTCTCAGGTTTTTCATTTCAAGGTAAGTTGGAATGCTGTGATGTGTTCTGATCCTCTGCTCTTTCTGTTGCAGTCCAAGTCTTCTCAGTCTCAGTTCTCACTCTCCTCCTGAGGTGGGGTGCTAACTTCCTATTCATTGATTTACAAGTTCTGCTGCAGTCACTATCCACCTCTGTGGTAGTGTGTCTCTTCCTCAGGTGAGATGGGGAGTGCTGTGGGATGCCTTTTTGCTCCAATTCCCAGAGGCATGGGGATAGCCCAGGGCTGCACACTCCTAAGACACAGACTGTTTAATTCCCCAAAACTCTTTAACCACAGATCATGGGAGAGGGGTTAGCTGTTCCATTTACTACACACCCCTGTAGTTTTAAAACTAGTTCCTGGTGGTTACAGGTAGCACTCTGAAGCACAAAAGAAAAGAGAATAAAAGAAAAAAGAGGGAAAGACAAAAGGAAATAAAAAATAAAAGGAAAATTGGCCAATCATCAGAGAGGGAACAGCTTGTGGCAGCACAATTTACTGCTGGACTGTAGTGTCTTCATTTTGGAAGAAGGCAGATGTAGAGGATATTGTACCCCAAATGTATCCTCTATGGTTGATTTCACCACATTACTTTGATATATCTTTTTTCCTTCAAGATTTCAAGTGTGGTGGGCAGTTATCCCAATTTGGCAATCCACTGGTAGCCTGGTGGGCTAACTGGTCATTTTATTAAGTCCTTTATGCTTTGTTTGACTTATTAGAGTCTTATGTCAGACCGATTTTAGTTTCAGGGTGTATGTCCTTCCCTTTTCTTCTAATTATCTGTGCTTTAGTTGAATTTCTCTGAGTGGCTCTGACTGACTTCTCCTCTATTCAGCCATATGGTCTCTAATTCCAGATATTTTTTACCATTTTCTTAGCATACATTGGGAAGCATTAAGATTTCTTTTCCTTTTTTTTTTTTTTTTTTGAGATAGAGTCTCACTATGCAGTTCAGGCTGGCCTTGAGCTCACTTTGTAGCCTAGGCTGGTCTCAAGCTCAAAACAATCCTCCTGCCTTAGCCTCCTGAGTGCTAGGATTACAGGCATGCACCATCACACACAGCTAAGATTTCTTTTCTTATTAAACTATACGTGTGAAGAAA
Source organism: Cuniculus paca (assembly GCA_004365215.1). Classification (NCBI taxonomy): domain Eukaryota; kingdom Metazoa; phylum Chordata; class Mammalia; order Rodentia; family Cuniculidae; genus Cuniculus; species Cuniculus paca. The sequence goes on along the minus strand of RJWT010023802.1, from coordinate 8,631 downwards.
TATATCAGTATATTTCCCAATAGTGGATTATTTTTTATTCTGAGAAAATATAACATTTGGTCATTTCTTCATTTTATGAAAAATGATAAAATGTACTTCGATTTATTTTTTGGCTGTACTTGTGGTCAAGCCTCAGACATGTTGTTTGTTAAGCACACTAACACTGAACTAATTCACACTGAACTATATCCACAGCTGTGACAGGAAATTTTCAGACTATATTTGTGAGTTTTTACTTTTTGGATTATAGACTGTCATAGTTTAAGTCTTACAGTGAGAAAAAGTTGTATTTATATCGCATTTCACTGTTACTTTAGCTTTATAAGCTTGGTCAACTTGTCCAAGTCTACTAAACATGAGTATAATTTTGTGTAATATGCAAATAAAACAATATTCTTCCTTTTCATATGATTCAGAGTTTTCTACTTTATAAGGTATGTGAAGTACATAGCACAGATATTAGCCAGGCTTGATAAGTATGTTATCATAAATGTAACTTGTCAGTAGTTCTTTCTACATTTTCTTATGAAGTTTTTTATGTTAAGGTTATGAGAGCATCTTTCAATAATTAATCAACTTATATTAAATAAGCTAGGAAGTATGATTTAATTGATTAAAGCCCTTAATATTCTGTCACAAATAACTCATGATAACATCTGAATTTGAAATAATTTCTGGGTATAATTATTATTGCAATTCAAATTCTCTCTTAAACTTGCTTTTCATCTTATCTTCCACAAGTGTTAATCTCTAAGAAATATATAATTACCAAAGTTTAGGTGAGCATCCACTTTTAGAAAATCTAGTCTACAAAAAAAGGGATTTCCATAATTAGTAAAAGATGAGAATGCTTTCTTTTTTATGTATACCACTTTGATTCATTTCACAATGATCCAATTTTCCCCTTTTCCTTGTATGCAAACTGTAGTATTTTTAAAATTTTTGTAAGTTTGTAATTATTTTTGTTTTTTCTGATATGACAGTTTACTTTTTCCATGAGTTATTACTTATTTGCAAATTTTTGGACAAATTTATGGTTTAACTTTATGGAGGACATACTTGATTATTTTTATATGTATTCGTTAAAAGTAATAGCATTTTTGACTATGAATCTGATATGATGCATAACCAGAATAGCTTTTTAAAGACAACAAACTTTTTATAGTTACATTGCAAAAAACTATTAGTTAAGATTTTTACTTTTATTGTTAAAAGTATGAAATGGAATTGATCATTTTAATTAAACAGTTGTATTTTTAAATTTTGCTTAAAGTTTTGTTTATAACATCCAAATTTTTACTTAAGGAAAATAGAATGTTATTATGTAATTATAATATTATATGTATAAAGTAAAACGTGAAAACATGTTTGCTATAAAAAGAATCAAAACACTATAAATAAAATTTGGAAGCACTCTCATCTTTTCATAATCATGAAAAGTTTCTGTAAAGTAGATATTCTGGAAGTCAATGCTAATACAAACTTTAGCAAGCATATGAAAGCAGAGTAGAAAATACTGTTATGTAGGAGTGACATAACTTAGGCATCCCAAGCAAACAACTGGCGCACATGTGACCAATCATACTTGTCCCATGGTTGGCCAAAGTATGTTTCTGTATAGTTGAATAGTGGTCTCTAATCCTAGGAAGCTGGAGTATTTATGAAAGGCCACTCTGCTGATCACTTAGATCCAACAGAAGCCTACCATTATATACTATTTGTCAAAAGCTGCTAAAACAAGCCTTTCCTCCAAGGGGACATGGAAAGTACCTGTCAATATGCATCAGACCTCTTTTTGAAAATTCATCTCAAAGAAAAAGGAGACAACACAATGGCATAAAAAGATGATTTTCAGAAGTAATAGCAGAAAATTTCCCAAATGTAGGAAAAGAGCCAAACAGATAAGTGAGGCATATAGCACTACATTTGGTGATAACCAAAATAAATCTATACCCAGACATATAATAATCAAGACCCCAGAAATTCAGTACAAGAATAGACTATTGAAGGCTGCTAGAGAAAACAAACATATCACCTATAAAGAAAAGTCTGTCAGAAGCATAGCAGTCTTCTCGACACAAACAAGCAAGTCAAGAAGAGCATGGAGTATTTAAAGTACTGAAAAAAACAACTTCAAGCCCAGAGTGATGTACACTATAAAACTATCTTTCAAAATCAATGGGAAACAAGATACTTTCATGACAAAGAACAATTGAAGAGCTTCATGACCACACAACCAACCCTATGAAGAGTACTGAAAGACATAGAAAAAGATAAAAATGATCACAATTCCAAGAACAAGAAAGAAACCTACAAGAAGGGCAAGTAACTAACAGAGGGGAAAAGTAGGGAACCAACAACAGAAAAAAAAATGACACAGATAAGCCAATACATATCAGATATAACTATTACTGTAAATAGCGTCAATTCCTCAATCAAAAGAAACAACCTGGCAGAGTGGATCAATAAACAAAATCCAACAATATGCTGTATTCAAGAAACACATTTAACTCAAAAAGAAATTCATAGACTAAAAGTCAAAGGATGAAAAACAAAACTCCAGGCAACAGGAACCCAGAAAAAATCAAGGGTAACAGTTCTGTTTGTGAACAAAGTGAACTTCAAACCAAGAATGATCAAAAGACATAAAGAAGGTCACTACATACTTGTTAGGTGAAAACTTCAAGCGGAAGAGGTAACAGTCATAACTATATATGCACTAAATATGGGAGAACCCAACTATGTAAGACAAATATTAACAGACATGAAAAGTCAAATAAGCAATAATACAATTTTAATGGGGTTCTTAACACCACACTGACACAAAGAGACAGATCAACTAGACATATAATCAGCAAATAAATAACAGAACTGAATCAAACTTGTGAACAAATGGGCTTAGTAGACTTATACAGAGTGTTCCACACAACAAGATCAGAATACACACTCTTCTCAGCTGCACATGGGTCATTCTCTAAAATAGATAATGTACTAACCCATAGATCATGCTTAAGTAAAGGCAAAGGAATTGAAATTACCACATGCATATTTTCTGACCATCATACACAAAAATTGTAAATTAGTGACAAAAGAACCTGCAAAAGCTCCATAAACACATGGAAATTAAAGAGCACCCTAATGAACAACCAGCACACCACAGAGGAAATTAAATAACAAATTAAACAACATACACATTCAAACAAACATGCAAATGCAACTTACCAGAACCTGTGGGACGCAATGAAAGCTGTCCTCAGATGGAAATTTATAGCAGTGAATTCTATCTGGAAAAGAGAATGAGCACAAATAAACAACCTAATGATGCACCTCAAAATTCTAGAAAAGGAAGAACAAATCTAGCACAAAGCCCAAAGAAGAGAGGAAATTATAAAGATCAGAGAAAAAATTATTGCAATAGAGACTAAGAAAGAACACAAAAAATTAATGAATCAAAAAGTAGGTTCTTTTGAAAGAATAAATAAAATTGATAAACCCCTATGGTGAAAACTTTTACTCTCTTAGGATCTAAAACACAGAGGAAATGGACAGACTCCTAGAAGCATATGAATTACCAAAGCTGGATGAAGAAGTTATAAAACTTCTGAATAACCTAGTATCAGTCATTGAAATTAAAAAGTGTAATTAAAAACTTACCAACAACAACAAAAAAAGCCCAGGTCCTGATGGATTCACAGCAGAATTCTACAAGATATTAAGATGTAATTTAATACCAATACTACTCAAACTCATTAATGACATTGAAAGAGAAACAATCCTCCCTAATTCATTCTGGGAGGCAAATATTACCCTGATACCGAAACCAGAGAAAGACCCAACCAAAAATCCTCAACAAAATATGAGCAAATGGAATGCAGCAAAACTTCAAGAAGATTATACACTATGAACAAGTGGGATTCATCCCAGGAATGCAGGGATGGTTCCACACACACAAATCAGAATAAATAATAAATAAATAATAAATAAATGTAACATACCACATTGACAGCAAAAGACAAGAATCATATGATCATCTCAAATGATACAGAAAAAGTTTTGATAAAGTTCAAAACTCATTCATGGTAAAAACCATAGAGACAATCAGAATAGATAGTCTTACCTGAACTTGATAAAAAACATCTATGACAAACCAACAGCCAACATCATACTAAATGGTGAAAAAGTGAACGTTTTCACTCTAAAATCAGGAATAAGACAAGGTTGTCCACTATCACCAGCCCTATTCAATATAGATCTGGAAACATTGACCAGAACAATTAGACAAGAGAGAGAAATAAAATGAATAAAGATAGGAAAGGAAGAAATTAAATTATCATTATTCAGAGGCGACATGATACTCTACATAGAAGACCCCCAAAACTCCAACAACAGGCTTCTAGACCTAATAAGTATATTCAGCAGCATATCTGGGTATAAAGTCAATACTCAAAAGTCAATAGCATTCCTGTACACAAACAACAAAATCAATGAGAGAGAAATTAGGGAAACCACATCCTTCACAATAACAAAAAATAAAATACTTAAGAATCAATCTAATAAAGAGAGTAAAACATTTATGCATTGAAAATTACAGTACTCTGAAAAAAGAAATTGAAGAGGATCTCAGAAAATGGGAAGATATCCTTTGCTCATGGATAGGAAGAGACAACATTGTGAAAATGTTGTGAAAACATTGGCCATACACCCAAAATTTTATACAAATTTAATGCATTCCTGATCAAGTTATCATTAGCATACCTCACAGATCTGGAGAAAACATCCCTAAAATTCATATGGAACCACAGTAGCCCTAGAATAACAAAGGCAAATCTGGGCAACAAAGGCAAGCCAGGAAGCATCACGATCCCTGATTAGAAGTTATACTACAAAGCTACTGTGATAAAATCAGCATGGTACTGGAATAAAAATAGACCTGAAGATCAATGGAGTAGATTAGAAGATACAACCACAACTACAAACACACTCCGTCACCTTATATTTGACAAAGGGGCCAAGCATGTTCACTGTAAGATACATAGTCTTTTTAATGAGTGGTACTGGAAACACTGGCTTTCCATATGCTGAAAACTAAAGCTAGACTCATGCCTATCACCATGCACTAAACTAAAGTCAAAATGGATCAAAGATCTAAATATTAAAACAATTATACTAAACCTACTGGAAGACAAAATAGTTAGAAATCTCAAGAACATAGGCTCAGGCCAAGAGTCATGAACAAAAATGAAAGTGCATGGGAGTACTTCAAAGAACCACAAAATGTGATATCATCTTTTAAAAAGTTTTTGCATATCAAAAGAAATCACCAACAGAGTGAAAAGAAAACCCACATATTGGGAGAAGATTTTTGCCAATTGTCCCTCAGACAAAGGACTTTTATCTAGAATGTGTAAAGAATTGAAAAAAAAATCAAGCCCCTCAAATTTAAAGACAATCCAAAAATGGATAGCTGAGATGAATACACAATTCTCTGATGAAGAAACACCAAAGGCAAATAAATATAAGAAAAATGTTCAGCATCATTGGTCATTCAAGAAATGCAAATTAAAACTACACTGAGATGTCATCTCACTCCAGAAATAATGACTACCATCAAGAAATCAGCCAATAAGAAATGCTGGCAGGGCTATGAGGAAAAGGAACCCTTCTTTATTGTTGGTGGAAGTGTAGACTGGTACAGTCACCATGGAAATCAATATGGAGATTACTTGAAAAGCTAGAATTACAAGTTCCATTTGACCTACATATTCTGCTTCTGAATATTTTCCCAGAAGAATTAAATACATTATAACACAGTGATATATGTTCACCCATGTTTATAGCAGCATAATTTTTAATAGCTAAATCTTGGAAATAATTCAAATGCCCAACCACTGAGGAATGGATAAAAAAGATGTGATACCAGTCATCCATAAAGAATGATAAACTCAAGGCTTTTATAGGTAAATGAATGCATCTACAAACCATACTCATAAGTGAAAAAAATCAGACTTGCCAGTATAAATACTGTATTGTCTTATTAGTATAAAAAACTGAAAGAGTAAATAAAGTCCAAAAGTTACAGCAGACATAGTAAAAGGGAAAGAAACTGCTGAAAGGAGAATTTTATTGTTTAATCAATATTGTAAGCCTGTATCTGGAAACCTGAGCTATTACTTTGAGGATAACATTAGGCAATATAACAACCATTGTTAAATTCCTGTCATCGTTTTGAAATTCTATATTGTCATTGTTTTGTTATTGTTGTCATTTTGCTTTTGTTGATTTTTAATTGTTTGCTTGATTCTTGAGTTTTCTGTTTTTTTCTCTTTAAAATAAAAAAAGAGAAATCATCTTAAAATATTTCATTAAAACGTTATACACATTGTAATTTTCATCTTTTTTTACCTAAACAATATTTTCATTACATGTGTATATGAAAGAAATCTCTAATTATTAATATTCACTTTATGTACTTTATTAACATGAGGATTTTTAATTTTGCTATCTTAATATTATCTATTAGCTTGTGTTACTAAATTACCTAAATATTTTGAGAAGATGAGTGTATTTTTGGCCATCATTCAATTAATTATGTCTGCTATATTCACACAGGAGTAGCAATATCTCACAAAATAATATTTAAATTTTCTGACATTTAATGTGACATAACCATATTTATTTTTGTTTAAAGTGCTGAAACATTGCAAGAAGTTACTTGTCTTTTTGTTTTAATGAAGTTTTATATTCACCGTATAGTTATCTAATAGTTTTGCTTTTATTATAATGATAAGAGAAATCAGAGAAGGATAAAGATCAAATTTGAAGTTTTACAAATGTCATTCTCTGACGTGAACATCATACAATGAGAAACATGAATAGATGCAAGAAAAGCAAAGATAATTAAATTTTATGAATGGAATATGAATAGATAAAGGTAACTCAAGAAGAAAATTATGTTGGAGAAGTTACAATCAGTTTTAATTTTACTAAATTAGAGGTGCTAAAACTATCAAAATATTGATACGTGAATGCCTTCTGGATCTAGAATTCGTGAAATTCTGTAAATGAGAAGACAATCATACATTGGTTAACAATATGGATATGTTTCAAGAAATGCATCAAGTGATTTCATTCTAGTGTAAACATCACAGAGAGTATTTATACAAACATAGGTATTCTACCCTACTATATAAGTTGAATATATGCCATAGCTTATTTTTCCTTACTACAAAATTTTAGAGCATGCTGTTTTACTGAATACTATAGAAAACTTAAACACAATAACATTTATGTGCCTAATCATACCTCAAGGTACAGTAATACCTGGCAAAAGATAAAATGTGCTACATCTGTATAAGGCACTTACTGTGAAAGAGATTACAGACTGGTAGCTGCTCTGGATGAACCTGCATGGGAGAGGTAAGCAACACTAGTGAACAACTTCAGAATTTAAAACTGTACAGTTCAGCTGTGCTACATTTATCAATGGACATTTTCTTCTTCATTAATTAATTAACCTGAGCTGGTTATAACATTTATTACTCTATAAACATTTATGGTTTTGACTATGTTGTAATGAGTCTCAGTTTAAAAGACAAATACATTCAAGTAGGAAAGTATTTTCTTTCTTTGAATCTTTATGCAATAATCTTTTCCTATATTTAAGAGTTTTTTATTTTTTTAATGATTAGACTGTTTTGTTCAAAATGAGACCCAAACACATTGTCTTGGTAACTTTTCTCTCATTACTGAGACAAAATACTCAATGCCCAAAATTAAAGAAAGAAAGGTTTCTTTCATTTACAGTTTGTATAGGTTTCAGTCCATAATCAGCTGGTTCCAATACAAACTGGCATAGCACAGGGGCAGCACTTTCAGGTGGTTGAAGACAGCAAAAGCAACAAGAGCAAAAAGGAGAAGTGGAGAAAAATGCTCTTTTCCTTCCTTATACTGTATGCAGGCTCTCCACTCTAGGGCAGATGTAGAACTCACACCATCTCCATAACCTCCTCTTGCACAGGATGATGATCTTTACAAAGTGAGGACTTGGGCCCCCTGAGGCTCTTAGTGAAACTTGTAAACTTCTCAGGTTGACACAATGTAGCAACCATTACAATCCACCCTTCATCAACTTTGCAGACACATTTCTTTAAACCAGTTTCCAGATACAAAGATATGCTTATTCTTATCATTTGACACCTTCAACGTTTTAGCACACATCTAACAATCCTTAAGAACCAGTATGAATTCTATCAACTTTATTTTTTTTTATTTTGAAGAGAATAAAACAAATACAAAATAAAACACAACGTTCAATCAAAACAAAGCAAAGAATGTGATACAAGACTTTAAAACAAAGCAAAAATAGACCAACAATGATTACCATGTTGCCCCTTGCTATTTTCAGAATAACTTCCCATACCATCAGGAATAATAAAACCAAACACAACAGAACAGAATAAAACCAATCAATGCAAACAATGAAAGCAATACAGGACTTCAAAACAAGGCAGTTGAAATACTACAGTGGCTACCATAATGTATCTTGTTATCTTCAAAGTAGCTGTTTATATCATCAGCCATAATAAAAATAAACAAAACAAAAGAGAATAGTCAATCAAAATGAAATAATGA
>RJWT010023801.1:0-16689 GCA_004365215.1 Cuniculus paca | reverse complement strand
GGTAGGACAGACTTATTGTTTATTTACTTGAATCTATTATTCTCCCCTTCTTCTATAATAATAAAGTTGCATTTGGGCCTATGCTGCTTAGCCAGAGACTACACCCACAGTCTCCCCTTGCAATTACTTGATCTTTACAATATTGTTCCTGCCAGTGGCAGATAAAGAGAAATGACCTGTGTTTTCCAGGCCTGGACTTGAAAAGAACCTGTGTGCTTTCTCTTCTTCCTGTTTGCTGGAACATGAAACTCGATTCTGACCAAGGAGATGAAGTGATTGCCTTCATACATATATAGCAAAGAATCAAGTTGCAAGGCCTCTAGAACCCCAAGATGACAACGTAAAGTAGAACAGACCACGTAAACCAGGTGGTACAGGAAAGAGGAATAAGCTTCTTTGTTCTCCTAGCCACTGTAATGTTGGGTCCCTTGTTAAATCATCTTAACCTTTTCATCCAGCTAAAGCAAATTCTCACATGTTCTTTGGAAAAGTCATCTTATTTAGGCAGAGCGGGTATTATCCCCATGTGGCAGATGAGCAAACTAAAGCCAAGGGCAGCCTAAGGTCGCATGACCTGCTGGTGCTGTCAGGTTCACTGATTCCCCGTGATAACGCTGTCACTTCAGATATCTGAGTTTGTGAACATAAGAACTGTTTAGACTGAGGTGTTGATGAAAATATGACAGGATTGGATTTGGATTTTATATTTCAAATATAGAATCATGATCCTGGATCTTAAATTAAACTGCACATCACGAGTGGTTTTCATAATCATTGCCATTACACATTTGTTGCCACTGTAAGATTTCAAGGAGCACTGGAAGGTATAATTGCAACACAGCGTTATGGAATCCAGGACAGAAATGTTTGGCACTCAGGGTAATTTACACCCGTAATGTAATTTAAAAGGAAGAAATTTGCATTCAGATTTGCACATTACAGTATTTTTCTGATTATAAAATTAAAAAAAAAAAGCTTTAGCAAGCACAAGAGGTTTCTGAGTGTTCTGACAACTAGTATTTCAGACAAATGACATTGAGAAAGAGAACTTTCTGATCCTTTTCTGGAGCCTTAGCAGTTTGCCAAGAAAAATAATAAGCTGTCTGTCAGATATTTTAATATGTAACATACTGTGATAAACAACTGTTTGCACCCCTGCACTATTTTTACTGAAATGCATTCATAATTCCTTTCTGATTTTCAGCTATTGGTAGGTTCTGCCTATAAATAAAACATATGAAAGTCATGAACTAAAACACTTAAAATAGACAAGAATATAAGTGCTGTATTAGAAGGGCAATTAGAATTTATGGTTATCAAAAAGAAATTCTTAGATTATCCCAGACACCTATTTGTGGACAAGACAATACTAGGCTTGGGACAGAGCCCTTCTCACTACCTAAATGTCCTCAACCAGGTATTTTAGCTCTCCGTGTCTCAGTCTCCTGTTTGTTTATTTTGTTTTGTTTGTTTTGTTTTTATGGTATTAAAGAGTGAACCTAGGACCTTCCCTCTGAGCTACGTGCTCAGTTCTTTTTATGTTTTATTTTTGGAGACAAGGTCTCACCAAGTTGTCCAGGCTGGACTCCCAGAGTGCTGGGATTAAAAGAATACACCACTATGCCCAGGTCACTGAGGAAGAGAGAAAAAGAAAGAAAGAAAGAAAGAAAGAAAGAAAGAAAGAAAGAAAGAAAGAAAGAAAGAAAGAAAGAGAAAGAAAGAAAGAAACGAAGAAGAAAATTTCACAAGTAAGAGGTACATAAACGTGACCAGTATACAGCATAAGCACAATAAATACTTTTTACATTGTCAAAAACCTAAATATGGAGAAAGAAAAAATCTAGTAATAGCTATCATTTATTGAGCACTCTTCTAAGACAATTCCATGAGAGGGACTTAGATCATGCCCACACATAACAGAGGAGGAAATGGGTGGATGGCAGGACTTAACGGCTGCGTCCAAGTTCACACAGCTGGAGAAGTGAAGAGTGGCGTTGGTGGAATTTGAATCCAGGGATCCAGACACTCCAGTTTTGTGGGTAAATCCCAGGTTACTGCCAGTTCCTATAAAGAGGCTTCCTCTCCTTTATCCTCGCTGGTGGAATTTCTGCTTTGTCCTTTGGCAGCATCACCAGTAGCCCTGAAATGAAATATTTAGTGTGGATTCAAGGAGAAACGCAGATTCGCAAATTTGAATTTTCTGTTCATTCTCACTCAACATATACTTCCAGCAAGTGGAGGAAAGGAAATCAAAAAGAAAGCAAATTTAGAGTAATCTGCCTTGAATGATCTATTACAGGTGCAACCTACTACCTGGCAACTTTCTCTTTCTTGTTATGTCTGTGTGTGAGAAACAGGGAGAGGATAGGAGTGTCCCACTTAGGATCATTCACCCACCTGGTTATCTGGGAAAATAAAATTTTCTTTTATCTTATACCAGTTGTTTGAAAGCAAGCATTCAACACCATTCTGATTGAACAGGTTTGTCATCATTTTCATGCTAACGTTTTTACTGCCAAATCTGGCAAGCTAAGTACATCAATTTACTTCTCTTTTACCCCAGGCAAATTCTTGATTTTCCATCAAGTCTCTAAACTCTTGGCGAAAGGGTAAAGTGAGCTGGGTGTGGTGGTACATGCCTATAATCCCAGCTACTCAAAGCTGAGGCAGAAAGATCTCAAATTCAAGGCCAACCTGAGCAATTTAATGAAAGCTTGTGTCAAAGTAAAAATAATAAAAAAGGCTGGGAATGTAGCTCAGTGGTAGAGCACTTACCATGCATACGAGAAGCCCTGGGCTCAACCCCTGTAACTCCTTGTCCTTGCCAATGTCTTAATGTCAGACTTTTAGCCTCCAAAACTGTATATCAAAAAGTACTTTTCTGTTTTTTCCACATTTCTTTTGTTGTGTGTGGCACTTTATGGCAGTTGTCCCTTACAGCACAGACCACCAAAGAAAGGCTTTGTCCTGGGTTATCAAGAGGCTCTGACATAATTGCAAGAGTCTTATAAAAAGAAGGCAGAAGGTTCAGAGTGAGAAGGACAAATAAAGTGAAGCAGAGCTTGCAAAGAAGAGAAAATATGTTGTTGCTACTTTTGAAAATAGATAAATGCTCCATGAGCCACAGCCAGTGTGACATTTGGGACGTAGAAAGGGCAAGGAAATGAGTCCCCTCCAAGAACTATGAAAGGGACACAATCAGAAGGATACCTTTGTTTCAACACATGAAGACTTATTTTAGACTTTTGACCCCTGAACTATAAGATTACAAATTTGTGTTCTTTTAAGTTACTGAGTCTGTAGCACTGTGTTACAGCAGCAACAGGGATGAGCTCAGGGGACTGCACTACCGTGGTGGGATCCCCCAAATCTGTCTCTTCTGCTCCAGGCCCTGCCTCCTCACCTCCTTCCTTCATCTACTCCTCCTTGAAATCCCATCAGGGTTACTGCAAAGACCTCCAAATTTACCTCTCTGCTCCCAGCCTCTTTTATCCTCCAAACTATTCTGCTCCCTTCAGCCAACATGTCTTTCTAAAACAACCACAGTGTTGAGTGAAATATCAGACACACAAGCTTACATATCACAGGGTTTCTCTTACATGGCAAAGCCAAAGTATAAATAAATCGAAGAACAAAAAAAAGAGAATGAGAAACAGTGAGATAGGGAGATAGCTCTTCTGTAAAAGAGAAGAGGACCAAGAAGGGGAGGGAGGGGGAGAGAGGAGGGAAAGGGGATAAAAAACATTGAGATGTCTCAAGTGCAGGTACCACTTTCCCACACTGGATGTAATCACTATGTACTGCAAAGATGTACTCATAAAAATAAAAATTTTTTTAAAATCCACTTTACCAGGTCACTGCTGTACTTCGATGCTTCACCTGCCTCTAGCCAGCAATAAAACAAATGCAAAGGTGCAGTCAGGATACACAGATCCCTTCAGGGACTCTCCTCTGCTGCCCTCTGCAGCCAGGGCTTGGGTCCCCTCTCTGGCCAGTACTGGCTCTGTGCTTTTCTATTCTGGGCTCCGTGTCACTACCCCTCCAGTAGGGGCTGCATGCAGCTCTGAGCACCTGGCACTTGCCCTCACCTCCTTCCCTGCTATGCCTCAAAAATGCCACTGCCTCCAGAAAGCTCTCCCCAAGTCTCAGCCACCCTCATCACAGATTAGTTTAGTTGCCCTCTTCATGTTTTTGTGATGCACTCATCTCTCTCTGGCTATGCTAGACACAGCTCCTCCATGAGAACCGTGTCTAGACCAGCTAAATCCTGCGATAGACTCTGTCCATCCAGGCTGGGGTCCTTCTTTCTTATGGTTCTCCAGGGTCCAGCACAGTGCCTGATACTAAAGAGTTGAAGATTTTGTCAGATAAAAGTTTGGGGGGGGGGAGGGAGAACTTTACTTATTTACTCATGCAAGAAGTATCTCTTCAGCATTCACTACCAGAAAAGCAATGTGGGGTAAACAATTATATATAACTTGGTGTCTGCCATTTAGTCTTATGGTCAATCAGCATGTTGACATGTTTGTTAAATGACCAGCAGTAGGAGTATCTAACCAGCCCACGAGTAATAACCTTCAGGGAACTGAGAGAATTCATACATGGAAAAATGGGAAGGATTTAGATAAGTCTAAGACCTGGTCATGGAAGCACAAATGAGTCTGGGAAATCAAGCATAGATGCTCTCACTGCTATGATATGGGATCGTCAGTAAAAGTCCAGTGGCTGGACCGCAAGATGGGTGTCACCCCAGTGCCTAACTCTTAGGAAACAAGAGCTCGTCAGGTTTCCAGCGTAAGCTGAGCACTAGAGAAAGGAGCCATGCACACACTACCAGGAAGCAGGGGAAAACATAACCAATTATAATAAATGAGTCACACTGGCTAAAGAAGGATTTTCATCATTAGACATCCAGTTCCTAATAACTTTATGCAATCCAAACCCAGGAGCTGATTGTTACCATGACTAATACAGGATACATATCTCTCCTTTTGAAGGTCAACTTTGCCCAAGAAAAAGGAGAAATGATTCTCTTCCTTGACCCTATCTGATAATGCAGAAACTGAAGCAGATTTATACAAATGAAAATAGGGCTGAGTCAGAGCTCTTTATCTCATAAATAACAGAAATGGATCTAAGGCTGACTTGTCTCCAAGCAACCTATATAAATACAATCACATAACCCTGACTTTAGTTTATAAAGTAGACGATCAAGAGATTCACTTAAAATCATTTGTATCTGTCCCTTTACTGCTTTAATAGATTTTGAAAGCTGCCTTCTTGCCAGCCACCCCATTGCAAACCTTCACTAATGAAGATTGTAGGCCAAGCTACTGCTATGGCCAAGATTCAAGAGCTTATTACTGGGTCTCTCAAATTAGATTTAGTTTAAATAGTTAGACATCTGCAGAAAAAAACATAAACAAATGATTAAAAGATTTTCCTTTGAACTTCCATGTATTTAAATATACAGATATATTAGTAAATAAATGATAGAATGAGAAATTATTGTGTAGTACAAATGAAAGTCTCCTAAAAACTAAACAATACATGTAAATGTGAATGATTAATAGATGCCAGATAAAATAATAGATATGTGATTAAGGACATTATTCATAAGGTATGGACAACAATGACTGAGTTAGATGCCCTTCAAATGACATAGAAATTCAACTTAAGATAAAATATAACACACAAGAATTAAAAGTTTTTGCTCTTATTATCTTTAATAAAGTCTGAATCCAAGGAAAAAAGTTCATCTGAGATTTTTAAATGTTTGGCTTTTATGTAAATAGGGAAAAATGCAGCAAAAGTATGCATAGTAGTAAGCTTTGGGTCTTCTTAGCGTGACCTAATAGTTAAATGATGATCCTCTAGATGAGATTTTGCCTAAGACAGACAGCACGGACTTCTGATGATGGCTGTGAGGACCACTCACCGAAGTCAGACTCCTAAACTCCTTTCTTAACTCCACGGCCCTCCCTCCAACTGTGTGTATGCTTAACCTCTCTGTGCCACTGCAGTTGCTCTTTTTTCTATACAGTGAGGGTGGTAATGCCATCACCTCCAAAGCTTATCATGATGGTTAAAGGCAATAGCTCGGTAAAGTCTTGGCACAACACCCATTATATGATAAGAACTCAAGTTATTGATTTAATTGTTGTTATTGATATTGCTATTATGTGCCTCCTCCTAACTTTTTCATGCTGAATGAGACTATATTTAATACACTACTAAAGAAATTTTTTAATGCTAGCACTTGTTTCAAAAGATCTGAATTCTGGTCCCAACTCCACCATTTACCAGACGTATAGTCCTGGAGAAATCTCTTAATCAATTTAATCAGCCATAAAATGAGAGTAATAACTTGTGCCCTACCCTAGCTCTTCCAAGTATTCAGGCAATAACGTGGTTTGGTCTTCTGTTTTTGTTTTATGACTTTGATATAAAGCATTGTTCACATGCGAAACTCTGATGGTGGTAATGGCAATGACAGCTTTGGGGTTCAGGGGACCGTTATCAGTAGTATTTCAGCCTCTCTAGGCCCAGTTACAAGTTGCCACCTCCCACAGGCACACGATGAATCACACCTTGATGCTCAGCTTCATAACGGCTTTCATTTCAGTTATCCAGGAAAGAGAGACAGGCAGGAAAAGGGACAGAAATTAATATCAGACCCAATTAGGCTCTCTGCTCTATTATTATTATTATTATTAGCACCATTGTTATTTTATTTCCCTTCATCTAAAAGGACTTGAAAAATCTTCTTTAAAGAGGAAAACTCAAGCTAAATACCTAGCTAGAACCCAGTCCTCATGGTATACAGTACTACCTTCCTCCTTCTAAAGTTAGCCAATGACAGTCTCAGATACACTTATTTTACAAAATGGGCCATGGAATTTTATAAACAGAAATATCCTCTCTATATTTAAATTGCAGAGATAAAATCTAGAACACATACATTATTGTCTCTCTGCATTTTGTGAATTTATACCCCAAATATACCCTAAAATATATCAGGTTTGGCAACACAAGGGAAGACAGCAAGCTCTGATAATGGGACCATTTCTAGAGGACTGAGAAAAAAAAACACTGCTTTTCAGATCTGCCAAGGTTGTGTATAAAGAACCCAGGCCTCAGACAATGACACTTAATTTTTGAATGGGACTTTTTTCCTTTACATCCCTGGGTTTAATTCTTTTCAGATATTCGATCCTTGATCTGCAGCAGCTTAACAAAGCTCACTTTAATTAAGAGTCTCTAATATAAGAATGATGTCTCTTGGTAAGTCAGGCCTTGGTAAGCTTGGTCTGAGACATGCGGTAACTATTAGACTGCAGAACTGGTGCCTGTGCCGTGCAGTTTTAAAAATTCAAGTACTGTACATATTAAGCTCTGCCACTTTAGAGGTAAAGCCGGCATGATCAATTAAAAACATGCTCAAAATTAATACGGCAGTATTTTTATTGCATCTACTGAGCTTATTTTTAGAATCAGTTTTAGCAAGGCTCTCTTACCTTTTAAAAATTCTAAGCCTTCCTCCTCTGGCTTTCACAGAACTGATTCACTGGTGAAAGGATTACACAGCAAAAAATCAGCAAGCTATGTTAAGGCCGAAAAGCTATGTATTTCCCCATAAAACATGAAATTTCCAGCTACAGAGTTTCAAAACTGATTAAATTAATATTTGGAACACATAAAGAGGAAATGTATTAAGTGTTTTAAACATTTTAATTAACTTCATAAAAGCCATCATAATTAACTTCATAAAAGCCAATACCAACAGAAATATAAAGCAATATTCAATGCACAAAATATTTACCAACAGAAACGAGCTCTATTTTAATGGCTCAATGTCAGAAAAGGGACACTGGTCCAGATGGATTTGTTTTAATTAAAAACAATAAGGACATATATTCGTGTCCCAATGTTCCCAACAACAAACAGCCTTTTTACCCTGAAGGTATTTTTATTTTGCTTTCAGCATCTGAAACAAGAACAAACAAAAAAAAGCCCCATCAGCTCCTAAAGTTCGACATCCCAAGGCTTGAGTAGAAAAAGTACTATAGTTTTCTTTTCCCTTATGTTTCCATTGCAGCAAACTGAGCTCCTAGTCTCCCACATCAATACCACTTTAAATAAATAACAGAAGTCAACTTATAAGTAATTATTTATCGTGAGTTTCAGGGTCAGATCCCAGGTAAAAGGACCAGGTTCAAGACATCACAGAAGACTGGACAAAAGTACAGATCATCACATCTAGGTTGGATGCAGCCTACAGATTTGACAGTGGTAGCTTTCTTTCCAAGCCTCTTGCTTGCTGCTGGGTTCCCACATACCATCCTCTTTGCAATACACATACTTTTTTTCTTCAAACGAAGAAATGTATCATGCTCACTTTGGCAGCACATCCACTAAAACTGAGAGAAGAAATATAAGGAAATAAGAGAGAGAATGCCTTGTTTTTATCTTTATTTTTTGATCCAATAAATAAACTTCTTATGCAAAAAAAAATTTTGCCATTACCATTACATAGACTCTAAGAAAACTTCACAGTGGCTATCTCTTAACTCAAAATTTAGGATTTTCACTTTTCCTACAAAAGGATCTTATAGAACGGAACATGCTCTGTACTTCTCTGTAAAGTGATTCAAATAAGACTATAGCATATGAAACAACAATCCAGAGACAAGTTCATTAAAACTCTTACATCTAAGTCTTATATATAGCTTCCCTATTTAGAATAGATTACAAAAGTATTATAGTAAACTCAATTCCATCAATGCAGTGTCATAAACTCAGATACATTTCCATGCTTATCCTCCCTCATCAATATTTTAAGAAGATTTCATAGCCTTAGTGCCATTAGGTTTTTAAAAAGTGCAAAAACATTTCTGTCTGTATACAATGCTAAGGTGCTAAATGCTTTTTAAAAACATGAGCCAAAAAAAGGGAAGAATTCTGCTATAGCTTTTCTTGGAAAAAGTTATCATATTAAATTCACTAATCAGTATAACCTTCAAATCACCTTCAGAAGTGTCAAAGTGAGAATCTAATATAAAAGGAAACATTTTGCTAAATAAGGATCTGAATCCATCATTTCTTAAACCACAGAAATGTTTGATCCTTAATAAAGTGTCTAATTCCATGAATTACACTGTAGGGCCCAGAATAAGCAACACTTTGGGTAACACTGATGCTAAAATTTAAGGCACTACATTTAGCCTAAGTAATTGGCTGTGATTTTATTTGTACACAACTCTTTCCTCCCCCTGTAACCAGTTGGAAGCTTAACAGTTTTTGATCTAGTTAAGATACGAGGCAAAACAGGCTAATTGTGAAATTAGACATGTGCTTCTTTATAAATGTCTCTCTGCAAAGTCATCTCATTGCCAAAGCCCTAAAGAAAACTAACAGCTGAAGCCTGCCTGTTAACCATGTGCTCTCCTTGCAGAAATGTGCAAAAGGAATTGCCAAGAATTTTTATAAATTTTAATAGAAAGTGGAAGTGATACATAACTGAGGCAAAAATCACTTCATAATTAGCATGTAACACTATCTAGGCAGCATCCTGCTGAGGCTAAACCTGAGATCTGGTACTTTACAGAAGCAGCAAGTTTTAATTTTTTTTTCCTTATTTATCCATATGAAACCAGAAAGTCTAATTTTTACTGTATTCACAACTCAGTCCCCGCACTGTCATCTGTCTCTCTTAGCAACTTGAGACACAGTTCTACTTGCCTGAGAGCTAACTGTCGCTCAGCAAACTAGAGCAGCTGGAGTCTCCATGCAGCCTGCAATGCTGCAGTCTCGTAGTAGTGAAACAAAAGTCATTCCCTAAATTAACCCATTGTCCTTAAAACAGTATTTCTATTTTAACACAAATGGGCCAAGGGAGCTCAGAAAAATTTTAAATAAAGGCCCCCTCGAAACCAACCCTTTTCTGATTAACTTACTGATTAATACAACTCTGTCATTTAAAGGACTCGAGAAAGAAAGCTTGCTGTGAAAAGAAGACAGCTGAGTCTGAGGTCTCTACTTTTTACAAACAGTGGTTGCTTCTCACCTAAAGCGAGCATTTCGCACTCTGTCACTCTTATGTGTGGCCCCAACATTTTCATTAGTCCCACATCTATCCTTCATTTTGTCTTGCAGTATTCTGAACCTTTTTAACCCTGAATTACCCCAAAAGCACTACCCAAAATAAAAGGACATTTAACAGAGATACACCAGATGGCAAGAAGTTTGTGTAAAGTCCTTGTGTAAATTAACATGTTTAAAGATAAGGCACATGTATCTCAAATCAGTTGCTAAAATCTATGATGGAGGACAAAACTATCTTGCTTTATTCAAGGTTGTGATGAATCTGTTTGGCAAATTTTAAATTAATTTAAAATTAATTCAAGTGCCCTTTTAATCATTGTACTTACATATAAAAAGTACTAAACCAACAGATAGTAGCGATTTGTTTTCAAACTTATCATAAACTATTTCCCTGCATATTTCCTCTCTGCAGATTTCAAATTTTCTTTTCAAGGAATACTTGACCTTCAAATTCCAGGCCTTGTGTCTCTTGATTCCCCCGCATCCACCATGTATTAGAAAACTCAAACTGCCCTTCAAGTATATATTTCTGTTAACTAACTTTCATGAATTTTTATCTCTTTTCAAAATCTGCAATCTGTTCATTGTGCCAACTCTGCATTGCAGAGAAGTCTTAGCGTGGGACTCTAGCTTGGCTCCTGCGAAGAGCCACTACAAGCAGGCTTCCCCTGTCTTTACTCCGGGAAAGATGGGACTGGGAACCCCCTCCCCCCGCCAACCCGAGGGGCGAGGCTGGGCGAGAAGCCCACCAGCGACCGCAGTCTCATCTCCGGGTCTGGGCGCTGTCCTTGGTGCTGCCGGCGCCGTGCGAGCACCAGCGCCTTACCTTCTGCCCCTGCGGAAGTGCGGACGTCCCCCAAACGCTAAGCAGAATGTTGCACCATATGCCACTTTTAACATAAGTAACTACCCCGGCCTGTCCTCTTTGTCCCCTTCCCGAAGCGTTCAGGCCGAGCGTTCCTCAAAGTCTTTTCTTCTTCAAGACACAACTCCTCTTCGCTCATCCCTGGCTGCGTTAAGACAAGGGCTGGGGGAAGGGAAGAGAGGCAAAGGGAGCTGAAGATGGGGGAAGGGAGAGAGAAGGGGGAGAAAGAAAAGACTGGAAGGCAAAGGTCCCAGAGGAAGGGGCTTAGGGAGAAGGGCGGGATGAGTGGAACTAAAGATCGCCAGAAGCAGGAGGGAGAAGAGGGGGCCCCAAAGATTGGGAAGTGAGAAAGCACGAAAGATGGATATGGCAAAAAGTAACAGGGACAGGGGGAAAGCAGAGAAAGCTGTGAGGCTATGAAGTGGACAGCTGAAAGAACAAGGGACCGGGGGACCCGAGAAAGAGCTGTCCAAAGCAAGGGACAGCGCTAACAAAGAAAGGGCGGTGGGCAGGTATTGGCAGCCAGGACGCAAACTACGATCTGAAGGTGAAAGAGGGAGAGAGGGGAATCGCGGGGCGCCGAGGGGTCTGGGGCTAAAAGGGAAGCTGGGGGAGGGGCTGGGACGGGGCAGCCGAGTGCGGGGTGCGCTGCGGCGCCGGCCCACGTGGAGTGGGAGCTGAATCACCGCCGAGCCGCCTCCCCCTTCCCCGGCCCGGGACCGCAATCCCCGCCTTCTCGGCCGCCGCCTCCACGGGGCGGGGCCCTGGCCCGGGACCAGCTCCGCGGCTATAAATGGGCTGCGGCGAGGCCGGCAGATCGCTGTGACAGCCACACACTCCAAGGCCTCCAAGATGAGCTACACGTTGGACCCGCTGGGCAACCCGTCCGCCTACCGGCGGATAACCGAGACCCGCTCCAGCTTCAGCCGGGTCAGCGGCTCCCCGTCCAGCGGCTTCCGCTCGCAGTCGTGGTCCCGCGGCTCGCCCAGCACCGTGTCCTCCTCCTACAAGCGCAGTGCGCTCGCCCCGCGCCTCGCCTACAGCTCGGCCATGCTCAGCTCCGCCGAGAGCAGCCTCGACTTCAGCCAGTCCTCGTCCCTGCTCAACGGCGGCTCCGGCGGCGACTACAAGCTGTCCCGCTCCAACGAGAAGGAGCAGCTGCAGGGGCTGAACGACCGCTTCGCCGGTTACATCGAGAAAGTGCACTTCTTGGAGCAGCAGAACAAGGAGATCGAGGCGGAGATCCAGGCGCTGCGGCAGAAGCAGGCCTCGCACGCCCAGCTGGGCGACGCGTACGACCAGGAGATCCGCGAGCTGCGCGCCACCCTCGAGCTGGTGAACCACGAGAAGGCTCAGGTGCAGCTGGACTCCGACCACCTGGAGGAAGACATCCACCGGCTCAAGGAGCGCTTCGAGGAGGAGGCCCGGCTGCGCGACGACACCGAGGCGGCCATCCGCGCGCTGCGCAAAGACATCGAAGAGTCGTCGCTGGTCAAGGTGGAGCTGGACAAGAAGGTGCAGTCGCTGCAGGATGAGGTGGCCTTCCTGCGGAGCAACCACGAGGAGGAGGTGGCGGACCTGCTGGCCCAGATCCAGGCGTCGCACATCACGGTGGAGCGCAAAGACTACCTGAAGACCGACATCTCAACCGCGCTGAAGGAGATCCGCTCGCAGCTCGAGTGTCACTCCGACCAGAACATGCACCAGGCAGAAGAGTGGTTCAAATGCCGCTACGCCAAGCTCACCGAGGCGGCCGAGCAGAACAAGGAGGCTATCCGCTCCGCCAAGGAAGAGATCGCCGAGTACCGGCGCCAGCTGCAGTCCAAGAGCATCGAGCTCGAGTCGGTGCGCGGCACCAAGGAGTCCCTGGAGCGGCAGCTCAGCGACATCGAGGAGCGCCACAACCACGACCTCAGCAGCTACCAGGTAGGAACCGCGGCTGCGCGGCCAGCCTGCGCCAGCGCCAGCGCCGCGCGCCCCCGACGCTCCCGCGCGCGCCCGAGCGCCCTCTCCGGCGCGCTCCCTGGTGGCGGCTCGCCAAGGCACACGGGCGCCGCTAACCCAACTTAGCTGCTGCGAAGTGTCCTCCTGGTCCCTCTCCTCCACGCTCTTCCCCAGTCCACCTGCCCCAGCTGCCCAGGATTCCCGACCTTATGCAAAAGCGCGCTTCTTCTCGGTCAGTCCAGTTTTGCACATTTATGCGCTTAAAGGATAGTTGATAAATAAACGACTTTAGGATAGCAGCCTTTTTCCCAGCCGTGACTGTAGATCTCGGAATTGGCATCAACCCCAAAGAGAGGGAGTCCCAGATCCGCCCAGGGGTTTCCCCTGTGCGCGTTCGTCCCCTGTGAGACGCCAAGTTCCCTGGCCTCAGTGTGCGTTGTGCCTCAGAAATGTCTTACTGATTTTGTCTGCGACTCCCTTAGCTTTAAAATGGAAAGAAGAGGGGGCTGCGAGCGAGGTCTGCAAGGTTTGCAGCGCTGAGATGGGGGCAGGGCATGGGGAATTGGGGGGGGCTCAGGGGGTAGCAAGGGGCTTGTGACGGAAGTTGCTGCCCCAAGGACGAGTCTACCGAGATTCCCTCTCTGTTCTAGGATACCATCCAGCAGTTGGAAAATGAGCTTCGGGGAACCAAGTGGGAGATGGCTCGTCATCTGCGAGAGTACCAGGATCTCCTCAACGTCAAGATGGCCCTGGACATCGAGATCGCTGCGTACAGGTACTGCAGAGGGCGGCGTGGCAGGGAGGCTCCCCGCACTGCGGAGGCGGCTCAGGCGGTGTCCCGGGCCCTGAGCGAAAATGGGCAGGCCTCAAGGGTCTGAGATAAGCGCCTGGTCTCCTTAACTAATGAAGAAGAAAACATTCTCAAGAATCGCAAATGTGTTTTGATCACTTTTATACATAAAGTAAATAAATAAAGTTGTAGGTCCTGGGGGGGGGCACCGAATGAGGTCATAGTTTATGCTTTAACTTTTCTTAATTTAGTGAAAAATATTTTTGAGTGTTTGAAGCGCACATGAAGTTGTAATTTTTAATATTACCCCTGCTGGTTTCAGCAAGATTATAATGTCAAGCAAGGTCCAACACCAGAACATCCTATTTCTCTGGTATAGCTTACCGTTGCCATCATGAGGCTAGGAATCAATACTTAGAATACACGCATACATATTTTACATATGTAGTTAATGTAGTTGTGTTATAGGGTGGATTATATGACTAGGTATAGGTCATGTGTGCTACTTACCTCTGTGTAGCTACATCTGCAGTAACATTATGCATAGAAACATACACAGCTAAGTATACAGACACACAGAGGTATGATCTCTTCAAGATAGAGAAACTGATCATGTTTCCTGATGCCACCTTGCTGTTGACTGAATTCAAAGTACGAAATCCTAAATTAAGCAGTTTTCTACTACCAATAGGTAATTAATTATGCCAAGAACAAATTGCATTCTCGTTTTGCAGGGAAGCTGCATACTCAGTAGGCATTTTACTATTAAAATTGCAGACCAATTTATAATGATACATAAATTATTAGCACCTATCTGTAATTTGACACAGGCCAAGTTACAAAAGCATGCTCAATACTTTTGTAAAATTTTCTGAACATTATGTTTGCTTTTAAAAATAGTACATATCTCAACAGTCCCAATGCTCAAGAAGATCACTAAAGGGTTTTTATTTTTGTTTTGCAGGGGATTGTTTTGTTATGCTTTGTTTTGTTTGCTTTGGAGGTGTTTTGGCCACTAGAGAGCTTTTCAGCAAATTCATACTGCACCAAATGCATCAGAGCTGCAGAGAAACACTTCGTGGCTGGGTGTGGTTGGTTGACTGCAGGGAGTGATTAGTTACTGCAGAAGCCCATGAGAGTCTGTCTCCATCACTGAATATGACACAATACATCAATGAAATGACAGTAGGCTTCGTAGAATATTTTCCTTATGTGATTCTATTTCTCTACAAGTAGTCATTACATTCTCCCATAGCGTAATGAGGCCCAAAGGCCCAATGAGATTTTAATTATGTCTCATCTTCTTTAATTTCCTCTTAGGAAACTCCTGGAGGGTGAAGAGACCAGGTTTAGCACATTTGCAGGAAGCATCACTGGCCCGATATATACACACCGACCGCCCTCAGTCACAATATCCAGTAAGATCCAGAAAACCAAGGTGGAGGCCCCCAAGCTAAAGGTGCAACACAAATTTGTGGAAGAGATCATAGAAGAAACCAAAGTGGAGGATGAGAAGTCGGAAATGGAAGAGGCCCTGACAGCCATCACAGAGGAGCTGGCTGTTTCCACAAAAGAAGAAGAGAAGGAAGAGGAGGCAGAAGAAAAGGAAGAGGAAAAAGAAGCTGAAGAAGAAGCAGTGGCTGCCAAAAAGTCCCCGGTGAAAGCTGCTGCACCTGAAATTAAAGGAGAGGAAGAAGCGGAAAAGGAGGAAGAGGAGGGCCAGGAGGAAGAAGAGGAGGAAGATGAGGGTGTTAAGTCTGACCAAGCTGAAGAGGGAGGATCCGAGAAGGAAGGCTCCAGTGAAAAGGATGAAGGTGAGCAGGAAGAGGAAGGAGAAGCAGAGGAGGAAGGGGAAGGAGAAGAAGCAGAAGCTAAAGAGGAGAAGAAAGTTGAGGAGAAAAGTGAAGAGGTCGCTTCCAAGGAGGAGCTGGTGGCAGAAGCCAAGGTAGAGAAACCAGAGAAAGCCAAGTCCCCTGCACCAAAGTCACCCGTGGAAGAGGCGAAGCCGAAAGCAGAAGCTGCAGCAGCAAAAGGTGAGCAGAAAGAGGAAGAAGAGAAAGTGGAGGAGGAAAAGAAAGAAGTTGCCAAGGAATCACCCAAGGAAGAGAAGGTGGAGAAGAAGGAGGAGAAGCCGAAAGATGTGCCAGAGAAGAAGAAAGCTGAATCCCCCGTGAAGGAGAAAGCTGCGGAGGACGTGGTCACCAAGCCAGCAAAGGTGAGCGTGGAGAAGGAAGCCAAAGAAGAGAAGCCTCAGGAGAAGGAGAAGGAAAAGGAGAAGGAGAAAGAGAAGGAGAAGGAGAAGAAGGAGAAGGAAAAGGAGAAGGAGGAGGGAGGAAGTGAGGAGGAAGGGAATGGTAAAGGCGCCAAGGGATCCAGGAAGGAAGACATAGCTGTCAATGGGGAGGTAGAAGGGAAAAAGGAGGAGGAACAGGAAACTAAGGAAACTGGCAGTGGGAGAGAAGAGGAGAAAGGCGTGGTCACTAATGGGTTAGACGTGAGCCCAGCAGATGAGAGGAAGGGGGGTGACAGAAGTGATGAGAAAGTGGTGGTGACCAAAACGGTAGAAAAGATCACCAGTGAGGGAGGCGATGGTGCTACCAAATACATCACTAAATCTGTAACCGTCACTCAAAAGGTCGAAGAGCATGAAGAGACCTTTGAGGAGAAATTAGTGTCAACTAAAAAGGTAGAAAAAGTCACTTCACACGCTATAGTAAAGGAAGTCACCCAGAGTGACTAAGAATGGAGTCCATTGCAAAAAGGTTAAGCCATATGACAATTTCAAAATGCATGTGATCGACAGCTTCAACACAGAACGGGTTCTCCCATGGGGGCTCCGGACATTGTATTTTACTTTGTGCAATATGAAGGAACTGCATGCAAGCTCAGGGTGCCCCCTCCTCAGTCTTTGGGGGATTCAAATGCATGATATTGTATGTATCTGGGGAATTTGCCAATTTCCTAAGCTGTTGGAAGGGGGGCACTT